>CAJVPQ010000861.1:0-22518 GCA_910591825.1 Funneliformis caledonium
ATTTAAATATTTTTTTTAATCCATTTAACAATAAAATTTTAATTTATTATAATTTTATTTTTCGATATATTTTACTATAACTGATATATAAATTCTATAAAAGGAAATAATTTTTATGCACGTGATCAGAATATCTTACCTGGGTGGGGGGTAGATGCTTATAATTAAATGATATTAGGTAATATATGTCACTGCCCTAACAATCCCTTATTTTAAATTCTTAACAAATTTTAAGAATTAGATTTAATTAAAACATACTTAGCTCAATTAGATTCTCAATTTATGTCTCTTTTTAACTATAATAGATTAATAATTTAACATGTATAACATATTTATATTAAGTGAATCAATGATTGAAAGTTTCCTTATTGATAATAAGGATTCTTTTAAATTTCATGTAGATATTTCATAATTTTTAGATAAACAAAAAAACATTTTTTATACAAATAAAAAGTCAATAATAGATACTGATATTTAACACATAGATAATACAATTGCTAACAAAATTATTACAGGAGATGTTATTAAATTTGCTACACATAATATTAGAAATATCAACAAATATACAAATTTAATAAAAATTTCTTAAATATTTAAATACTTTATAAATAAAAATATTGATTTTACTAGTTTATAAAAATTAAACATAAAATCATCTATTTTTAAATTCAAAAATAATCTTATTATTATTTATTTCTAAAGTTATCCTAAACATTTTTTCCTTTTAATTTTAAAAAATAAGATAAATTTATTATAACAACTTTATTTAAGCTTTCTAAGTTGATTTATGTTGACTTAATTTTAAAAACATATATAAAATTTTATATTTTTTTATGTTATATTCAAACTGATACAAGAGATCTAAAATAAGCTAATGAATAATACCTTTTTTAGAAATAAATTCTTCTTTTATAAGATGATAGCTTCAAGAAAAATTATTACATGATTTTGATAGATGATTTTAACATTAATATAAATAAATGTCATAAATAATTAAAAAAAAATAAAAAGATTAAATAATATTTTTATTTGATAAAAGGATTTTACCAAAAAAATTTTTAGATTTATAACTAGATGATAATAAAGATATAATATACTAACTTATTTTCTTATTATAGTGATATAAGGAAAAATACTTTTAGAAAATTAGATAGAATTTTTGTTTTCAACAAATTTTCTTTATTGTGATATATCAAAAGCATTACTTTATAAATTTGATCATAGAATTGTAATGACATTCTTTATAGATTTTATTTTAAAATAAAAAGCTTATTCTATAAAGAAAAATACCAAATAAAGAAAATTTAATCTTGCTTTAATGACATTTTCACCATAGACCTTATTTATTAAAGCACTGGATAAATACTATTGATAATATAGTTTCAACTTATTATTTTATTTATCATACTCTTCTATAAATTACATATAGAAGCACTTAGAGAATTTATTATAACAATTGCTATCAACTATATTCTTAACCATTGGGTTTTTGCTAATCAAAAAGTACTAAAATTAAAAAAATCATTACTTTTTATAATTTAAAGTTTGTTATTTAGTATTGGTGATAATTTTTATTAGTATGTAACTGTGTGATATGTGTATTTAGTAATATTATATGATTGCATTATATTTATTAATAAACAATATATTACATACTAACAATACATTAATTAAAATATTAATATATATTATAGTCTAAATGCTAAATTAATTATTTTCTTTATCTAATTTATACTTAATTTTAATTAATAGTTAGCATAGCCAATCACGATTAGTACTAGCTAAGAGTTTGTTTGAAAGATAAACTCTTAGCTAGTACTAATTGTAAGATATTTTAATAATATTACTCTTATTATCTATTATATTTGTAAAATTATCATTTTCTAGAGATTTCTAGTTATACTTAAAACTGTTGAAATTACTCATAATAGTCTTCTATTATTAAAAAAATTATTTTTTGTGAAAAAAAATTTTGAAACTATTGTTGCTAAAAAATAGTAAATTTAAACATATAAATAAAGGAATTTTTTTTAAAAAAAAAAAGAATATGATAAAAAAAATGAACAAAAAGAAAAAAAAAGTAAGCTAAAAAAGTTTATTTTATGAAAATTTGATCATTATGTACAGCTACATGATACTAGTAAAAATAACCAGTGGTATTACATAGTAATTTTATTATAATTTTATAAAAGACTCAATAAAATTGTTTTCAAATTTAGATTAGTCAGAATTAAATCTAAATCATAGCTAGTTGCTTTACTATTAATAATATATAAAAGAAATTAAACTTTTTCCTATATTATTATCTGAATTTATCTATGATAATAACGTTAAAGATGTTTAAAAACTTTGTTAAAATTTTATCATAATATCAAATATAATAAAATAAATATCAAATTTTATTGAAATTTAATTATTATTAAATAAGTTTTACTAAAAACTTTTTTGCAATTATGTCAAAATTAATGTATTTTTTATGTTAATTATTTTTAATTGAAATATTTCAAAAATAATATATACTAAAATTATATATATAACTTTATAATATATAGCATAATAAAAATATTAATTTTTTAAAAGATTTATTATTAGATAAATTTTACTAGTAATAATATTTACGATTTAAAGATAATTAAATTTAAAATTTATTAAATCTAATTTAAATACTAACATACTGTAAACGCATTCTATAGTATTCTGGATATTTTATATTCTACAAAAAATTAGAGAATACTAATGATCAGAGGGTACTATAGTATGATGAGAATATAATATATAGTAATCATTTTAATTATATATAAGTAAGTGGCATTTTTAAGTTTGTAAGTTTACAATTTTCATAATAGTGATAATTAGAAATAAATGTTATAAACAAGTCAAAGTTACTAAAAAATTTGATGACAATGGTATGCTTATAAAAGATTTATTATATTATAATATACAGTATACAAAGAGTTCAAAACAAAAGAGTTATTGCAAAAAAGTTTGATATTGAATCAAAGTAAATAAAATATTATGAAGAAAAAAGGTAATAACTTATGTCTTTAGCTTATATTAAAAAGTTCCATTTGGAAAAGTCTTCAAATTTACCTGAATTAAAAACTTATTATTTTAGTAGATACAGAGTTTAATATAAGAAAACAAAGCTATAACTTACAATATAATTATAAACATGCAAAAAAACTGGTAGAAATTAATGAAATAAAACAACTTTACCCAGCAATTTAAGATTTTAAATTTTCTAACAAGTGGTTAAATAGTTTTTATTAACAAATTTAATTTATCTAATAGAAGTAAAATAATAATATTTTAATACTTACCTGAAGATTTAATTAAAAAATAGCATTTATTTTTAAGTTTTATCCTTATTAAATGAATATAATATGATTACCTACTCAATTTAATTGCTAATTTTAATGAAACTTCTTTTAGTTTTGATTTATTATCTTTAATCACATTACAAATAAAGAGATCTAAAATTATTAGTATTAGTTTAACTGGTTATGAAAAAAGTTATTTTACTGTAATTTTAGCATATATGTCAGATATAACTAAATTAGAACCTGTAATTATTTTTAAATTAAAAAATATATCTTGTGAAATTTTTTCTGATGAAATAAAAGTTTAAGTTAATAAAAAAGATAGGTTAATAAGATAAAAATATTCTGGTAGATTGAAAATGTGTAGCATAATAGGACTGATACAAATATTAATCTAAGAAATCTTTTAATATTTGATTTCTTTCATAGTTATTTGATTAATAGTATTAAAAATAGGTTATATAAAAAATAAACAGATATTGCAATGATTTCTAAAGAATTAACCAGCAAACTTCAACCATTAGATATTAGAGTTAATAAAATTTTTAAATCAAAGGTATTTATTTATATTATTTATTTTTTTAATTGATTTAATAATTTTATTTAATTTTTTTTTATTTATTAAATTCATAAATTATATAATAAATAGATGGCTGAAGAAGTTCATAATTTACTCCAGCTGAAAGAATTAAAAGACCTACTTATAATAAAGTTACACAATAGATTAAAGTAACTTAGGATAATATTGATATTAAAAAATTAAAAAATCCTTTAATTATTATGAAATTTTCATAGCAAAAGATGATATTGAAGATGATCTTATTTTTGATTATGATTTATTAAATGATGAAAATAAAAATTCTGTTAATATAGTTGAAAATAGTATATATGATAATGATATTATTGATGATTACGAAAATTTATAGAATTAATTAATTGACCAATGAATTATAAATTGTAAATTGATAATAAAGCTTTTTTTTGCGAATTGTTATATTAAATTTAATAAAATAAAATTTTATATAAAAATATATCATGATACTTAGTATTAGATACTTTACATAAAGTTGATATAATTATAATATATAGTACCTAAGATATTTTACATTTTAAGCTGTTTCAGAAGAAGGGATTATTATATATAAGAAGTACTATAGGATGTACTTTACGGTAATTTTAACTATTATTAATATATTAATTGTATTGATTTTTTATATTATATTTTATTTTTTTAATATACTTTCTATACTTTTATTATCATTATTATTTTTTTTATTTAAATCATTATTTTTATTTTTAAATAAAGAAATTTTATTTTCTTTAAAGATGTAAATAATTTCTTATTTAAACTTTAATATTTTTTTTATTTCAAATAAAATATAATTAAAATAAATAAGAATATTTATTATTAAATAGAGTATTTAAACATTCTTTATAAAAATATATTTATAAATTAAAATAATTTTATTAAATAATTCTATATAATTTGATAATAAGCAATTATCTACATCACAAAATTTATTATTAGCAGATTTAATAAAATAGTATGTAAAAGTGAATAGGATTAGTAATTCAAAGAATTGTAAATACTATTTAACATTAAATATTTAACATATAAAGAATTTAATATTAAATTCTTACCTTTTGAATTTTAAATGATTTTAATAAACATAAATGAATTTATCTTTACTTTTAGTATTATCTGCTACTATTAGCATTCTTAATAATAATTTTTTTTTTTTATTAATAAAGCATATTATTTTTTTTTTAACCTTTATTATTATTACTATTTATTTTATTTAATCAGAAAATATATATTAAGAAGTTATAAATTAAATGATATAACACATTTGACTTAGAAAATATGAATAAGGTTTTTTTTTAATTATAAGGATTTGTAAAGCTATTTATAAACTATATAAAAAAAATTTTCCGATTTTTATATATATGTAAATAGTTATATCCTGGCTAATTAGGAATAAGTAAATTTTTGGATAAATGATCGACAGATAGGCTCTATTCTAAGTAAAATTTTACTTATCCAGATTTATCTCCTGTCATTTACGTGATTATGCGAACATAAGTAATATATATGAAATTTGATCACCAATAGGGTATAAGTTATTTGAATAATCACATAAATGATGTTAATCAGGGGAAAATTTTATTTTATATGTATATATATGGGAAGTTTGCTAGATTCTGAAAATTTTTTTGGCTAGTATTAATATCGTATTTGCATTTCAATCTAATAACAAATCTCTGATTTTTCTAGCAATCTTTCCTTATTAAAACCAAAAAGATCATTTCATAAAAAAGGGGAGAAACAAATAAAATAAGTAACCTGAAAATCATATTTGGTAATAAGAAATAGTGATGCGTGACCAATGATCAGCGATTTAAAGCGATTTGGTCAAAAATGTTGTATTCAAATTTTTTTTGTCCATTTTTTAATTGAAAAAATTATAAAAACAACAACTAGCTATTCAACATAATCATGTATCATCCTCCACGTGGTGGCGTTCGAGGCGGAAGAGTAAGTAAAGATTAGAGTATTTACCTTCCTCAATTGCTTTAACTGACTATCTATATGATTATTTCTACAATTCTATCTTTTGTTCATTCATAAATAATTCAGGATCAATTCAATTGTATGTAAAAAATTTGCTTTATATTATTATTTTATTCATTTTGTAAAACTGGTTAATGATTCTTTTTCGATTATTATAGGGGAGTAAGCAATTCCTAAAAAAAAAAAAAAATTGTTTTTAAGGTAATAAGTTTAAAAAAATCAAGCTTATTAATTTCAAAAAAATTGCAATTAGGGATGTGAAGACCGATAAGCATAGAGAAAACTATCTTGGACATTCGTTACATGCACCAGTGGGAAGGTGGCAACAAGGCAAGGATCTTACATGGTACGCTAAAGATGGAAAGCAAGATGACTCACGCAATGAAGAAATCAGGGCAATCAAAAACGCGGAGGCTGATGTTATGGCTGAACTATTGTAAGGAATTAATTTGAATCAAAACAGATTGAATTCTTTACATCTGAATTAATATTTTAATAATTTGTATGTATAAAAGGGGTGGCGGTAAAAGACGAGTAGTCACAGGAAATGTAACTCAACAAGAGCTCAGTAATGTTTTAAAAAGGCAGCAAGATGATGAGGAAGATAGCCTAAAGGAAGCAACTCAGGAAGTTACTAAAGGATTTAGGTGGAAAATAACTAACAATTATTTAAAGAATTTTTTCATTTAAAATTTTACTAATAAATTCTTTATAATTATTCGAAGTTCGGGCAGATTATCAATTAGTGAGATGGTACCAGAGGGAACCTTACTTCAAGAAGATGATAACTCTATTTCAATATCACACCGAGATAATAAGAAGAGAGCATCAACATTGCTTCAATCGGAAGATAAAAGAAAGGCAAAAAAAGTGAAAAAAGAAGAAAAGAAAAAGAAACATAAGAAAGATAAACATCGCAGCAAAGACAAGCATAAAACGAGCAAAAGAAATGAATCTCATTGAAATTTATCACGAGCAAATACAAATATATTATTATTCTTATTATTATCATTTGAACATTCATACTTAAAATGTTTTAGCACCTATATTTGTTATCTATGAAAATCATAAGAAAAAAAAAAAATTGCGGTCCGTGTTATTTCTTTATACGCAATAGATTTTATTATAACAACTACTACAAGAAAGGTTAATCATTCAGTTTTCCCAAAAATAAAAATGATAGATGCCTAAATCGAATTAGTCACTTTACAAGAAAAGAAAGATTTGCAAAAATAACTGTTTGTATATAATTCATGTATCTAATGAATTTGGTGTTACATTAGTTTGATGGTTAAGGTTGATCACCGAAATTGCAAAGCGTTGTGATACTTTTTGATATCATAAATTAATTTATCAGATATTAAAAATTTAGATAAAAATAAATATTAGATAGATATTTTTTCTTTTATAAAGTCAAATAAATAAAGGTATAAAAATAAAAAAAGAGGGGGAAATATGAAAATTTTTAACATTTTTGTAACTTTGTTAATATTGTTTTTGAGAACAAACCATCTTAAAATCATTTAACTATATTTGGAGTTAAAGTATACAATGATCTTTGCATTTATACTTTTTCATAAAAAAAAAATTTTCTGTACCATTGTGAGGGATGTATAAAATCCGGAAAAATGGTAAGGATAGTACAATATAATTTTGTGCGTTTTTGAAAATATTTTTATGTAATATTCTTTAGTCAGAAAATTACTTTATCATTCTAGACTTGTTAAAGTATAAAAATCCGAAATCAAATTTAGAATTATTTTTATGTAATAGGAACGAATTGTTATTTGTTAACGGGTTATTATATGCTTATTTTTTATAAAGTTAATTCGTGATGGAGTACTGTTAGTAGTACAAGTATGATATTACAAAGTCAGTTTTTAAAAAATTATTACAATTATGCGAATAATTCACAAAACTTTTAAAACGATTGTGACATTCTCAATTATAAAACGGAAAAGTGTAAACAAATAAAAGTAATATGATGATCATTTAATTTTAATTATAATTTCCCCAAGTTCGAAATTCAGCGAAGAATAACAGCGTATGTATGTACATTATCTAAAAAAAAAAAAAAAAAACTTGTTTCAAATAGAATAAATAATACAATAACAAAAATATATGTTGTACATTTTATTTTAATGTTTTTGGTGTTTTGGTCTATTACTCGATTTATAATTTTGAACATCGTTTCACCAAATGTTTATTTATATAAAAGGGAATCCGCATGTAATAAAAAGTACACTAGCATAAAGTAGCGGTCTAATTGTCAAAAAAAAAAAAAAAAAAAAAAAAATTACTCTTCGATTTTAGATTTTTTTTTTTTTTCCTTTTTTTTTTTCTTCATAACTAGAGTTTTTTTTTTAACAAAATAAAAAAAAAAAATTTTTTTTTTCCTCCAATATACCTTAGCGATCTCCTCCCATATAACTTATTACATATCCTTCATTTATCTATTCACTTTATTTATAGGGTGCAGTTGTATGGCACCTTGATTTATCACCACACAATGCTTGATAAACATCCTTCAAACGCTAAAGTGAATATAGGAAAGAAGGATGAAATTGATAATGTCGAAAATTCCATAATAGATAGGAATATGTCAACAGTTACTTTTTTGACAGAGGAGGAGGAAGCAGCCATAACTTCTGAAAGAGTTAAAACAGCTGCTAAACTCGAAGGTATTTCAACCGAAAAAGTCTTATCTAGAAATAAAAAGGCTACTATTAATAATAACGTAGCTACAAATACATCCGGAAATAGCAGTACGTCATAATATTCATTTCTTCATTTTATGAGCCCTCATACCTCGTTATTAAATTTTTTGTTTGCTTTTCCTTCCCTTCCTCCCCTCATTTCTTCCCTAACGCATTTAGCGGATCGATTATCAAAAGAGTCAGGTATAGGTTCAAGCGTTAGTAGTTCATTGGATGAAAAAGATGATGAAATAGATAATTCTCCTAGTGAATTATTCACTTCTTTTCAATCTAATACTAATACTGAAAACACAAAAATATCGCCTAGAGTGAGTCAATTATTGGATGAATTAGATGATACAATGACAAAAATAACAAATGATAACAAAAAGTCTCTTGGTATAATAACTGAAGAAGATGATTCATATCATAACAATCATAATAATAATAAGCATAGTAATAATCATAATATTAATGATTCTTGCCTTAAGAAGCAGAAACAACATAGAAAAAATGAATTATCTTCCTCGGTTCATGTAGATCTTAATTCTGAAATACCGGAATCAAATTGTACGTTTAATGATACAGAATCTTCAACATCAGGTGGAACGAATAATGAACCAGATTCACCATCATTACCAAATAATTCCACGACAACTGAATTTGTAAAAAGAAAACATTCTTTTAAAAGGAAAAATTCAAGTCGGTCAATATTTAGTGTATTGTCCTCAGGATCACTTCGTTCTTCAACTTCTCGTAATTCTCGGGGGGGTTCTTTATCTTTATCAGACCCTGAAGATGAACTCTCTAATCATAATCAAAGAGTTTCTATAGTGGATTCTCCTTCAAAAGCTGAACGTATATTAAGCCGTTCGGGTTTTTCTTCCTTGTCAATAAGGCGACGTCGTTCTAAATCAACAATGTCTGTTGCTCTGCCCGAGAAAAATAATATAATCTCCCCCAGATTATCAAGTTCTCCTGAAAGTTTATCCAAGGCTGGTAAAATTTTGGGTTTAACGGCTTCTGAAGCAAAAATTTTATTAGATAAACCAGATAATAATAACAATAAGCCGACGAGAAAAGTTTACGGATTTAGACCTTCATCTTCATCATCAGAAGAAAAAGTCGTACTCCCTACTTCAAATAATGCAAATAACAGCAAGATATTTGGATATGATGATAATATATCACTTTTAGATAGATCGAGTAAAGCGAGTAAATTATTAGGTTTGGATGATGGTGAATTAAGCAGAAGGGCAACTTCAATGTGTTTGGTATCTGAGTTTAAAAGTATTAGTAATAATACAAAATCAAATTTAGGTGGAGGGAATTTGGGATGTCCGATAACAGTAGCTAGTATAAGAGAAAGTATAATAACGTATCGAGGGATTTTATCAAAATATACAAATGCGAGTTTTAAATTATCAAAATCATGGAAAAGGAGATATTTTATATTATCCAAAAATATCCTGTATTGTTTTAAATCGTCAGAACGTACTTCCCAATTATTAGATCAATTTGAATTCAACGCTGATAGTGTCGTTTGTGTTAGTGAAGCTTTTAATGGTAAAAGTTGGGTGTTGCAAGTTGGCAAACCAAATCAAAAACCTTGGTTTATACAAGCTGATAATGTTGAAGATATGAAATGTTGGTTAAGTGAATTAAAATCTATTGCGGTAAATTATAGGTCAAATTCATCTGAATTATCTTCTATACCTCCTGCTTCACATGTGAATAAATTATTAATTGATGATGACGACGATGTTGAAGAAGATTACGTTGATGATGACGTTGATGAATATGATGTTAATAAATTACACATGAGAACTAGTTCTTCTCCTACTAAATTAATTGGTTCTTCTCAATTATCAATTAAACAGACACCGCTACCTTTTATGTTAACTTCTTTGCCTCCCCCTCCTCGTCCTAGATCCGCTCCTTCCCTTGCTTCCTGTCCTCCTTCACCAACCATATCATTCACTTCACCAATTTCTTCTCATAGTCGTCATAATGTTCCTGCTGATGTTGAAGAATTATCAAATAGTCCAATTAATAATCATGATTATGATTCGGAAATTCATCCACGTCCTTCTTCTCCTGTTGAAACATTATCGCCTCCAAGAGCAAGAATTAACAATGCAGCAAAACTTACAAATCATCAACATAAAGATTCAACATCTAGTACACACTCAACTAATAGTACTTCAACCTCAAGACGAAGAACAAGATCAGGTTCTTTTGATAATTCTTTATCAATCAATACTTCTCTGATACAGAAGCAACAACAACAATCCTCTATAAATTATTCACCTAAAAGGTCTTCTCGTCTAGATATTCATAGAGAAAGCATTCCAATTATGATGCCATCTTGGGGTGTAAGAAGTGCTTCTCCTACTTCACTGTTAAATCCTTTTGTTAGCTATACTTCGTTACCACCTCCACCACGTTCTACACGTACTCATCCACGTAGTGATCAAACAATACTTCCTAAATCCGTTAAATTATCTCATTTACCAAATCCACCTAAACCCCCGGAAGGTCCGAAACCCGTAAGGAATAGTGTACGAGTTTCTTCAATTGATCCTGATCGTCGTATAAATCGTAGTCCTCCAAATATTCCTTTACCTCAACCACCTCCTCGTCCAATAAATACGATAACTCCTGGTTCACGCGCTACTTCTCCAATACCTTCACATAAAAATAATAAACATGTAATACCTCCTCCACCATCTACACATTTGATATCATCACTAATACCTCCTCCCGTGCCACCACCAAGAAGGCCGGGTGCGGATAGACGAATTGGAGGAAAGGGATCTAGTTCTGATGCGGAAAATTTACCCCCAGAGAACATTAGCACTCACGGAAGGACAATGACGTTGCCTGTTAATTTACCTTCGAATCCACATTCTTTCACCAAATTACCCACCAGATCAAAATCTCCTCCTCCTTCAAGGAATCATGTTACTTCGATGGTGTATTCTTCAAGTCCTTCAAGATTTCAAACTATGTCAGTTCATTTACCCTACTTTACTTTGCCTCCTCCAACACGTCCTCCTGATGTTCCTTTACCTCCTGTACCTAATCAATCTCCATCATCATCATCTACATCAAAAATAACATCGTCATTTATAAGTGGTGATAATGTAATTAATTCTCAGGATGTAATATCACCTTCATTACCTTCACCTCCAAGATCTATTGGATTTCCTGATGATGATGATTTAGATCCTGATTATGCTGATGAACTGGCCGCTTCAAGAACTCGTTCACAATTAATGAAAAGTTCAAGTGGCTTATCTAGTTCTGATACTACATATTTATCCGTAATATCAGGCGTAAACAATAATAATTTGTTAGGTAATAATCTTCAACTATTATCTGGTTCTGGATTAACTTTTGTCATGATCGAAGAAACTCTTGGTGATGGTGAAAAAGTATTAGATCTTCAAGATGTTAGTGAAAATCACCCTCATATTAAATCAAGATCATCATCTTATAGTAATATTCATAATGATTTCATACGTCATGATAAAGAGGCAAAAAATATAAGTAGAAAAAATTCTTTGGCGAATATAATGGATTTTGAGGGGAAAAAGAAAGGTATGGTCAAAAGTAAATCGGTAGAAGCTAATGCGATTAACGTTAACATTAATAGCTTCACATCTCCTTTGTCATCAATGACATAGAATTTAGTTTCCTCTTTATTTATTATATATTTATTTTGTATTTCTATTTATTAACCGGGTGGGATTTTTTATCATGGCATTATATATATATATAACAGCATTTTATTTATTATACACTATTTATATATCATGATCATTTTTATTTTTATTTGTAGAAATTTAATTATTATTATATATCTTTTTTTTTTTGTTTCATTAAGTTAACTATTTATTCTTGTATTTTTTGTATTAACTTTTTTTGTATTACTTTATAGTTCTTTTGTTATATTAGCATTTCTTTTTGTAATTTCGTTGTATAGAAAATTTTATTTTTTAAACAAAAATTTTTTAGTTGCTTTTCTAAAAAAAAAAAAATAATCCTTTAAAAATATTTAGGCTTTTGTATTTTATCTTTAATTTTATATTTTGTTTTGTATTTCTTTCTGTATACAATAAATTACTTTATTAAAGGATTAATTTTATCTTGTATAATATATCTGAAAATTTCCAATACATATATATAATTTATTTATATAAAATCTTACAAATGAACTTAAAAAAAAACGAGTCTAATTATTATTAATAATTAAAAAATATTACAAAATAAAATTCAAATTATTATATAGGACCTTTGCAATAGAAACTGTCGGAAAAAATCAATTTTAATTTTATATACTAAATATGATTTTTAGGTTAAAATATGTTCAAAATTAACATTAACTTATTTTTTATTTTTTTCTAACCATTTTTCTCTTTTTTATTATAAAGGTCTCATATAATACTTTTATAAGAAATTATCAAAAAAAAAATTCAATTTACTTTTATATATTAAATATGATTTTTAGCTAAAATATATGTTTATTTATAATATATATTATTTCATAATATTTTACTTTCAAAAATTATTTAGACAAGCAAAATGCAGAGTATATAATGCATTTTCTGATGAAAATAGAGCATTAAAGAAACAATTGGAAGACTATCATTCCCAACACAACACTTTAGAAAAGAGAGTAAAAAGATTAGAGAGAGATGTAAAGTCCTTAGAGATTAAAATAGAAGATTTGAATGAATGTGTATAACTGGACGAATGTGTAGATAGGGAGATTGTGGTTGACTTAATACAAGAATTAGCTCTCTTGCCAAATATCAAAAAATTATCAAAAAAAGGTAAGGTTAATCTTGCTACTATAGATTTTTACAAGTCCAATTCGTCTAAATAATCAGAATCAGACGTAGTAAAAATAAAAAAGATTATTTATAAGCAATAAAGAAAGCAGTTAGCAGTTTAAAATGCTGATCAACAATCTAGGTCCGATCAATGTTAGTCCAGATATTAATCAGTATCTAGCTAGTCAATATATAGTATAATACTAGCGTAATATTTTTTTCTGATCGAAAGGTATTTTAACTATATAAATAAAATAATACATACAGATAATTTACTTGATCTTCTTCTGCTAGAGATAATATCATTTATTCTAAAGTATCTTTCAGAATAGGAACTAAAAAATTCTTGCAGTATAAATAATATATGAGAAAGAGAAGCAAATCTTGAATAGCATAAAAAAATGGAATTTTTATTTGGAAGAATAGTTCAAAACAATTATACAGTAAAGGAATATTATTCAAAACTGAAAGAGTGTAATTTAAGCAAAGACTATCCAGAATGGCTTCTTAAAAATCTATTCCTCAGAGGATTATCACCTGAGAATGCATTTAAAGTTTTTTTAGATGGGCTAGAAGTACTTGCGTTAGATGAGATAGTAGAAAGGCTAGAGCAATGATTGTGTAATTTTTCTGAAGGTACTTTACTATTTTTTTGTTAAAGATACAATATATAAAATAAAATATGTATGGCGTAATTAAACATCTTTTATTTACTAGAACTATTAGAACAGATTTTACATTTTTTAGCGATAGATAAATCTCTCTATTCCACTTTATTTGTTTGCTGGTCATGGTACAGATGTGTCATTCCTAACCTATAAAAATATATTGAACTAAAGAGGAATGACCTGAAATATGACCATTATTTTCCAGATGATTATACCTATTAAAAGAAAAATCGTATTAGATGAAAAAGGTTTATAAATAATAAATGAAAAGCATAAGCTAGCTTATGTCTCGAATACAACTCATCTAGAAATTACTTATTACCATTCACTTTCAAATAAAAAAATAAAAAGTATTATAGAAACATTTTTAAATATAATTCATTTAGATTTCAAAAATAGTATAGGTTTTGATAATAGATCACTATTTATAATAGCGAAATCATATCCTAATTTAAAATATCTCAATTTGTGAGATGCTCAAGAAATAACCAATAAAAGCTTATATGCAATTGTACAATCATGCTGTAAATTAGAATATCTAAATATTTCTTATCGCAGAAAATATTACCAATAAATCTTTGTTTAAAATTATCATGATATACAAGTATTTCATTTTGCTGAAGTACGTCAGATCACAGATAAATCTATAAGTTACATCTTAAACTCATGCCTAAATTTACAAAATCTTGATATTGCATATAATAAGAGAGATGTCCATAATGCTAGTATTTTGATATGAAGACACTTCAAAATAGAGTATTTTAACTTTAGTGAGACTATGACTTTGTGAAATAATGAATTGATTATAGCTATCATCAAAGGATCTCTGAATTTAAGACATTTAGAAATTGATGATAATGATATCACTAATAATGTTACTGAAGCGTTAGTTTATACTTATTATAAATTAAAATATCTTGATCTGGGTTACTGTGATTTTATTAGTGAACTATTAATTTGTAATATTACTGTAATATTACTAATATAACTATTAAAGAAATTGCTCGCTCATGTCTCAATTTAAAATTTCTAGATTTAGAAGGATGTAAAAATATTAGCAAAAAAGCTATAAACCAGTTAAATCCAAATATTCATATTGAAAATTTTAATGAATGTACTGTTCTGATTCAAAATCTTTTAGCTCTGAAACTGAATCAGAGTGCTCATCTTTAGCTTGAAAGATATCACATTTTTTTGATTATTTCTGGTAAATTTACCATTAGATGTATATAGGAAAAACTTTTCATAATATTCTTTTTAGAGATTACTAGCTGATCAAGCAAAATAGTTGTACTTTATCATTCTAACTAATCCAGAGTGGTGATTATCAGCTTGGAAGATTTTTTGTTGAGTCTCACGTGTACTTCTATGTGAAAAAAAATATATAGATTAGCTAACCTGTTCTAGACACGAACACTAGCTGAATTTTTACACAATTAAAATAATGGTAGTTACTTTTTAGTAAAATAAAACATTTTCACTTCCTATAGATGAATTTCTATATTAATACACCTGAACCATTTTCTGTCAAAGACACTAAAGGTAAGGAATTGTCAGAAGTTTTGAAGATATGTTCTTGCATTTTTATTAGCTTCTTTTAATCCACTTATTTTCTGATCAGAATGACTGACAATATTAAGAATATTCTGAATCATGCTTATATCCTCTTCCAAATATAAAAGCAAATGATATAATGTTCCAAGTGACCTTTTCCCATAGGTTTTTCCCTCAAGATCATATTGTTAACGAAAGAAATTGCAACTCCAAATATCATGTGAGATATGTCAATCAATAATGATCTCATGTTAGATGATGTCACTGCTGTGCCAAACAGTGATCAGCAGTAATTTCTATTTCTTCTATTACGTCTGTTCTCTCTGTATTTTCTATACAGTCTGTTTATCCTGTTTGTTCTGTTTCATCCATAATTTCTTTAACGTCTGTAATTTATTTTATTTCTTTTTATAATTTATATTATTTTTATTATTTTTATTATTTTATTATATTTAAGTATATTTTATTGGAACATATATCTATATTTAGTTAATTTATAACATAGCAAGTAGTTAGCTGTAGCAAAATTCATTTTGTATAAATAGAATAGCTTTTTGCTTAAGTTGTAAATTAACTCAGTTGTAAGTTTATAAACTTATTTGTAAGTTTCATACGAGTTTTAAGTTATAAATAAAGAAATCAATTTAAATTCACACAAACTACTTTTCCTTTCAACGTTGTCTTTCATCTAGGATTGTTGTGATATACTACACTAACTTGCTATTGAGTTCATCATTATGAATTCAACTAATATATCTTAAATTCTAAGACGTGATAAATTGCCGAGTTGATTCAAGTATAACGGATATCTGTAGGACTTAGAAAAAATCCTAAGGTCAGAAACTCCAATGTGTAGAATCAGCTGCTGCAGCCTTTCAACTTAGATGTTAAGATAAACGAAAATGAACTCAGTAATAATATATATTATTATATAATATAGTAAGAATAGGGTGGTAAGCTACATTAAGATCTCTCCGTATATCTATTAATTCTCTTATCAAATCAAATAACAGTCCAAACAAATCTTCAAGTATTTTCCTTTTTTGCTTTAATTCAATGCTATTTAATTTCTACTCAATAGGTTCCTTTCCTAAGTTTGAAAATATACTAAGTCTTTTCTGAATAGATATTATATCTTTCTTCTTATATAAAAGCTTACCATATAATTGAACATTGACTTGATCAGAATTATTATTAGTATTGCTTGTTATGATTGTATTTACCTCTAGTTAGCATACATTCAATTTAGAGTCTAAAATAGTGCTTATCAGTCTAGAGTCATGATCGCTAGTTTGGAAAAATTTGTTAAGCCATGCACAGCATCTTGAGAAATACCTTAATAATTCAGCTAATGCGTGTACTCATGTGTAATAAAAATAAGCTGATCACATAATAAGTCTGTGCAATATATTAAATTTTGCATATAAAGAAAAGAAAATATATATGCTGACCAAGTTCCTCTATTTTTTTCTCAAACAAATGTAAGAAAATGAGAAAGAGTATCTAGTTACAATACAAGACCTATCCTATAAACAAATAATAATGGCAAAAGCATATGTTATAAAAGACTAAAGGATTCATAATTTTAGATTGTCAGGTATAAAATCAACTATAATCTCTCTGGTAGATCTATATATGAAAAGGTTTGAAAATTCTGTTTGCATGCACTTTTATAAAACTTTTGACACCAGATGACAATATTAATTATGATTCATACCTCCTTAACTTTTTCTCAGCAAAATATAAAGCAATATAGGAGTATGTGAAAGTTCAACTAACTTTTCGCAAAAAACGTTTTCATAAAAAATAATGTAAAATAAAGTATGTACAGTATATGTTTTTTAATGCGAGTGGGCTAAGCAATTTTCTCACTATTGGATTCTTGCATTTAGAAGTCAAAATAGATGATAACAATATTACTATCGATTATTTTATCATTCCTATAGGCAAATTTATGAATATTCCATGTATTAAAGTAATGCAATCAATTACAATTCATAGAGGTAGTCATTATAGTGATCTCGAAACTGCAATTCAAAGTAGATTAGGAGTATTATTTAATAAAATTACTCTCAAAATTTGTATAATTTTAGCCAGAAGCATTATTGAAATGGAAATAAACATGCATAAAGATTTTATTGATATTTTTACTGAGGAACCTAAAGTAGAGCACTTCCATTTCACTGTTTATCCCAAATAATTTTCTGTATCATGTAGTAATATATTTGCAATTTTTATATAATGTAGGCCAGCTTTCGGCAAGGTTTTTTATTTTTAAATAAAGTATATATTATATTCTTGTCATAAATCTTGAAAAATATCATGTGTAATAATATAATATAATCACCTGACAATTCTGTACTACATCTTAATTGCATATATATTAGGTAAATGCATTATGAATTGATACAAAAAAATCTATCATTTCTTTTTGAGTGTCAGAAACTAAAAAATACTTTATATTCATAAATTAGCTTTACCTATATCTGCTATCAGATGCATAAATTTTTTTGTAAACACAAATTTACATATATAAAAATTATGTCTTCACAAGCCTCTATACCTTCTTCTCTAAGTTCAATAATGGAAGAAATTCTTTTTAAACAATGTCAGACATGGTTAAAGATTTTAATACAGAGAAGCTTATCGATTATCTAGAAAGGAAAGACTTAAAACTCAATGAAGATAATATTAAAATTTTTTGCAAAGAGAAAGTTGCTAGTTGTGATTTTTTTAAGTTAACAGAGAAAAAGCTTGAGCATTATGAAATGAAAGGAGGGTTAGCAATGAGCCTTGTAGACTTCATTAAAGATTTCAACCAGAAGCTACAAAACTATTTCTCGCTTAAAACTCTCGATGACTTAAAGAAAATATTTATATAAAAATAAAGTAAATAGGAAAGATATAACAAACATCAAATAATTTATACCTGGTAAGTGATTATACTCTTAAGCAAACTAATGAGCTATTATGAGTAATAACATATTTTTTCTTTCGCAATTTTCAAAAAAATTAATAATAATAATAAGACTTTTAATTATTATATAGAGAATATAATCTTGAAACTTTTGAATGTGAAAACTATGACTAATGTTAATGAGGTGATGCGTTGTAAATTTATTTCATCGATTTTTTATACATCTATTGCTATAGCCAAAAAACTTACCTTCTAAGACATATTTATAGTTTTATAAAAAGATATATCCAGTGATGATGCAACAGGTTAGATGAACTACGCAATCAAAAATTTAGAAGACCTTCTCTATATTACTGAAGGGAAATCACGTAATATTAAGATTAGATATGCTCAAGTAAGACTGTTTTGTTCATCTTCTCAATCTATTTGCTTTGAAATAAGAAGACTAAAGGGTGATGTATTTTATCTCTTAGAATCTAGCATAGCTTGAAAGCGTATTTCAGATAAATAAAAAGAAACAGATTGCAGATCAAGCATTTGGGAATGACTATTTTGACTATATCTATAGTATTATAACTACGGGTATAGAGTGGCATTTTATTATATATATTCCTGATGGTATATACTCTATAAGTGGAAGCGAATATTAAATTAATTTCATGAAGTTTGCTGTTAAAGAAAATCTTGAATTACTTAGAAGCAACGTGAAAAGGGTAATTGATATAATTGTTAGATTGTTAAAGGATCAGGTTAGTGTTGATAATTCTCTGTCTAGTAAGAGGGCTAGGATCAAAAAGTTTATTAAAAAATAATATGTATTACAGGACAGTCTCAAACTTGTATTTATTTTTTCGCTTGTAATATAAAAATTTTTCTTAGCAAAATGATCAGTGTTACAAATTGTAATATGCATGTGATTTTTTTATTTTGAATATTCATATACAGTATATTAGTTATATAGATCATGTCATCAGAGCTTGAATTATTAAGATAATGTATTAGCGAGCTTAAAGCTAAGAACGCCAAGCTTGAGACTGAGAAAGTTGAACTTCTAAAGTAGGTTATAGAGAAAGATACCAAGTATAATGCTGAGAATACTGAACTCAAGTCTAGAGTCAGGGAACTTGAAGCCAGGCTCACAATATTAGAATAGGGTATTATTGAAGCAATTGAACAGTTATAGAATAATAAGAAAGTGAAAGCAGAGATATGATTATCTATAGATAATCTAGTATCAGCTATTGATGTATCTGACTTTATGGTAGACTAGCAAAATAATGCTGACATCAAGTTACTGAAAGAAATATCAAAGGTATCAGATAAGAAAATAAATGATTTGATTCTTAAAGAACCTGCCAACTTATCCATCTCAGTTATAAATCAGCTAAAGCAATATAGGTCTAATGGTAAAACAAATAATGTGATACCAGAGGTAACTGTGTCTACTAACTCTTTAATCTACGAAGAGAATAGAAAACTGATCAATTCTTAAACATGATACATAAGAGAAGGTTGGTAATAAGATCAGGTAAAGAAAGTGAGAGAAGAAACTTTAAGATGATTCGTTAACAGAGGTAGTTGTTTATAAAGTGAACCTGAATTCAAAAACAGTTGTATCTTCTTTAGATCCTGTCAAAAAGAAAATAGAACAAGATTTGAGACATGAGTTATCTACTTACATGAAAAGTAAGAAAACCACTTTACAAAGTAGAAATAAAGCATTTGATATCCAGATTTCTAAAGTCTCCTTAGAAATGATTCTAACAGGATCTTGTGAAGTTATAGCATAAAATATAGTTGATCTATTTAAAACAGCAATCAAAGTTAGACAAAAAGAGATTTTATGCTGGTATTGCTTCTATAAAGTATATGAAGATCATGTCAGAAATATCAAGACTGTAGATAATATCAATGACCAATTAGTAAGGATATTAGTGTATAACAAGATCAAGACTCTACTTCCTGATATTACTGATGTAAACTTGTGTCAGAAAAAATATAGAGCTAAAAGAATTTAAATGCTATTTACAGAAATAGGAATAGATAAAATCCAAATAGTCACTTGTAGCACAAGCGTAATTTTAGGTTTATCTAATAATTAGATCTAGAGTATTATAAATAATTTTAAAAAGGCTAATGTATCAGAAATGGTTTCAGCTGAGGTAAGCATTCTAACGGCACCTATCCTATTAGCTTATATCTCTAATTCTTCTGATAATTCTAAGGAAGATGCATGGTTTGATGAAGATATGTTTTTTAATGAAGTGAATCTCAGTAAAGTGAACACTATTACTTTAGACAATAATATGTATTTTGATGAGACGAATGATGCTAATACGCACGATGGTAACTTCAATTCATGTAATGATATCTCTAATCCTAATAGTAATTCTAAAGATAAGATGCCAGACGATTCAGATGATGATAGATATAATGGATACAGTGAATATAATGAATATAGTAAATGTGATAGAGGTTATTATTATCATATTAGAAGATACAAAAGGAGAGAGTTCTCAATGATGAGTCCTATTATTTCTCCAATAACCACCTAGGAGAATTATCAAGTGAATCATAGTTCTAAAGTATCTTTTCTTTTTTTTAAATCACGTGGGTGGCTTAAATATTTTACGTAAAAAAGAAGACGTCATCTTTATACTTTTATGCAGTAATTCGTTAACAGCTATCCACAGTTAGTATTAGACATGTGATTTAACTGCACCATTATCAAGTGGTTTGCAGAAGTTTTATTTTATTAATAAACCCAGCCAAGAGTAGTTACTATACTGATAAACTTTCCTCAAAGTTTTGGTATGTTTTATCTTACTTATTACATAGTTCTGAATTATTAATAAAAAAACACATTCTGATTTACATGCAGATCATAAGACAGGGCGTCGTTAAAAAGAAATTCAAAAATAGAAATAGAGTAATTAGAATCTATAATTTACAGATCTTTAGATAAACAGTAAATTTTTATTATCCTACTTGTGTTAACGTATTTAAATTACCTGTATAGGCTAATCATACATTAATTCATTTTTGGATAAAGATAAAAATTGGCAGTACATAATCCAGTATAAGTGATTTGTCAACTACTGTTTTTACAGATCTCGATCTATGATGAATAAATAGTATATTCTTTATTCTGATTTTTTTTGCATATCAGCCAATCTAGATAATAAACGGTAGATATACAATTACTTCATTGTAACATATTATTTATCAAATATTCCTTTTAGCGCAATTTTTTCTCCTGAAAAAGAAATCATATTGAATAGGTTATATATTTTATTAGATAAGCTGTGTATATTTACAAATCGTGGGTATAAGAGATTTAAAATTTATGTTAATATTTCTAATAATTTTATTCCTAGAATTACTAATTTTTCACAAAAATATCCATACAAATCTGTCTGATATTTTTTATAAATACCCTACCTATTTCCCTTTCATTTTGATTAACATTATAGGGGTAAATAGTGAAGGACTTCAAATCGAACTACATCACAAATGAATAGAACTTCCACCTTTAGTCTATACACTATAGATAGTTTACTAAAGTGAACAATATCTCGCCAGATATATATTATAGTTCTTCCATCAGTCTACAGATATCATTCTTTAGATACGAATGAAATAAGTGAATAGAAATAAGAGAATAGTACTTTATAATATAGTTTATTCACATTACTATACATACATGATTCCAGAGGGATCCAACAAATATTTTAATAAATTTTTATTAATAAAAAATTTTCTCTTGCGTACAGTAGCAGTCATAAGTATCTGACCGCCTGAGATCATCTAAAATTATTATATAACTACCTCTTAAATTTTCCAGAAATATAATGTAACACAATACATGATCACCTATAAATTTATAAGTGTCAATGATACAAAAAAAAAATTTAGATGATCATCAAACTTTCGCTTGAAAAATGGAACTTTCT
>CAJVPQ010000862.1:0-22512 GCA_910591825.1 Funneliformis caledonium
TTAAAAAAATAAAAAATTTTTTTTTCGATTTTTTAATAAAACCCAGGGGGGATAGATTTAAATACTAAAAAATCACACTATAGTTAATTAAGTTTAAGTTTTGTAACAAATTTCATAATGTAATACATAAAATTTGTTACAATTTTATTGGTTTCGGCAAATCTAAATAATTTTTGCAGTTGCTACGGTTGAAATACATTAATAAAATATAAATGAATTTTATTGGTCAGACTAATTTAGGACCGAGTCTTAAATTTAGGACCAGGTTCTGACAGGACCCTTATATAGGACCAGAGTCTGGTAGTCTAAGACTCAGACTTTAACAACCCTAGCTGGACCCTCAAAAGCTATAATCACCACCAATATTTTATCAGCTGGCGATATGAATGTTAACTAACAAGTAGAAGCAGTTCTTGAAGAAGCTAAAACTTTGAATACGCTAAAACCACCTGATTTTCTAGAGAACCTAACACACAAGATACTTTTACTATCAGCCTTTGCCTATCCAGAAACTAAAGGATAGTAAAACGATGGCTCCCGGTGATGATAACACCATGGTTGAAGATCAGGCCTTAAACACGTCTGAAAATATGCTGAATAACAAAAATACCAGCAAAAACACCATTACTTTTGAAAGAATTAGAGACGCTACAATCTTTTATATTTACTGCGCTGCAGAAACCTTTTTTCCCAACAAATCTTTTCACGAAAAAACCAACAAAGCTTACAAACTGTTCAATGGTGCAGAATACCTATCATTTATTGGTGCATCAGTTAAACAAGACCCTGAAAATAAAACGTTAAAAATTATCCGATTAGGATTTACAATATTTGAAGATACAAACTGTGCTATTGCTGCCAAAATTTCTAATATGGAAACAGTCACATTTAAACCCCTTATTACACCTACCCCATTCAAGTTTGACCTGAATCTGTCGATCAAGATCACTGAAATTCTTATTTTCACTTCAGAACAGATCGTCTGATCAATGTTCATCCGATTTGGTACGATCATCAAATGCGCTATGATGACGAAAAATCTTTAGCAGCAAGCAACTATTACATATGCATTCAAGACAGACCTATCATTCTTTAACTCACACACTGGCATATTTATTTTGAAAGATATGGTTAGAGTACACATTTGTTCTCACACAAATGAAGAAATCAAAGCTTGTTCTCAATTCGCTTTGAAACTTACAAATCTTTCTAAGGATACTACAGGTAGAGAATTGGCAAAGCAATCAATACTATCACATGGATGATTCCTAAAGCTAGGTCAAACTACAGAAATCTTCAATATGCTTTTATGCACTTCCGGAATAAAGAAGACCTTGAAGCGGCAAAAAATGGGGACCCTATCGAATTTGATAACAGAAACTTATCTGGACTACGCCTAACACTAACTTATGCGCGCATTATTCTATTTCTAGGCATGACTTATATAATTGTAGATGCAAACGACCAAATCCCAAAGACAGAAAACACTAACGCTATAAGCCTGCGCAATTCAAAAATTATTCTGCACCTGCGTCACGTCCTAAAGTCATGTTTGTATATGATCAGATACAATGTTTGACCCTAACAACTCACGTTCCTTCGCTAATAGGATCAAGAATGTCAAACCTCTATGAAAGCCCTCCAATGCTCACTAATAATACTACATAAAAGAATAAAATGCTAGGAAGTCGTAGTCAGAACAAATGGATAATGAAGACATACTATACAGATCATCTAAAACACCTACATATGATTTAACAGATACACAAAAATTTCTAAATAAATTGGATGCCATCACTAATTCTTGCAACACTTTACAATGATATGGCCTTTTCAATGCACTGTCTTGATAAAGTTGAAAAACACTAACATTTTTACGATAACGCCTAAAAAAGTCACAGAACTCAATGAAGCTAATAAAACAGAAAGTGCCTCTGAACGGTTGCCAATATACAAAATATGGTTTATGACGAAACACACCCAAGCCACAAAGTTCCAATTTCTAAACTTAATTTGCCGAGTACCATTAACACTTTAGAAGATGATACAGAGATTCCAGCCCCTAACTTATTCTTCAAATAATCATGATCTCATAACCATCTATTACAAAAATGGTGCCCCTCACACTCAATATCACAACTCATAATACTCGTTCTTTTACTTTACCATACAAACAACAAATACTTTTTAATCTCTACTCCCTTAATTTAGATATTATCACCTTACAAGAAACAAACTTCAAAAATCCATCTCATATACACTCTTTAAAACCTATTTGTTCTGATAAATTTGTTCCCTTCTTTAATACAGATCCCTCTGCTCAAAGTATGAATTCATAGTTGACTTTCTTGTTAAAAAACATCTGGCTGATCATGTGTTTCACCACTCCTCCTATTATCGCATTTTTTCAATCGATTTTCAATTTAAAAATAAACAAACTCTATCATAAATATTTATGTTTCCAGTTCAGATAAAAAATTACATGATGCTCACCAAAAGGATTACCTCACAATACTCCTCAGCGATTTTAACGCAGACCCATCAAGAACATCTAATCTTTCAAATTCAAAAGCTTTCTTCACATCGCTTGATAATCTTCATCTAATCAACAATTTAGACCTCGTAAAAATCTAAAAATCAGCTGATGATCTTATTACTTACGAAACCAATACAGGACGTTCTACGATTGATCATATTTTTATTCATTCCTCATTAGTTCCGGATCTCATTGATCAAGTGGTAGACAAAATTGATAATGATTTGTCTGATCACACTATTGTGCATGCCACTATTTTGTTAACATCAATCAACCCCTCCTTCACACAACGTTCAGCAATAAAAAAATTAGCCTATCAATATAACAATATGTCTGAAGATGACTGGATTGCCTTTGGAGCTTCAGTAGACCAACGATGCAAATCACAAGACTTAACTTCTTGTCGTTAAACTGTATTCAAACAACACCTAAACTATTATTGGAATCTCCTACAAAATCAATCATCGACGTTGCAACTAAAACAATCCCAACAACACCACAATCGAGATCTTAAGCTACGCATCCTTAAATTAATATACAAACGCATTGAAATAGTTCAAAAAATTTGTAACTTATGCAACAAATGCATCACAGACAATATCATTGACCCCAAATGGTCTACCTTGTATAAAAAGATACAAATATTCTCATCAGAATACACGATAACAATCCCTGATATCTGTCAACCCTCAATACAAGACATCAAAACGATTTACCCTCTTTTATTTGATCTCTGTAAAGTTCTAACTACAGCAGCCAAACTGAATGAAACTGAACTCAAAACAAAAGCTATTAACAAAGCTATTGAATGATGATGTACAAATTTAGTTGATCAGAAAGTCATGTTTGACTCATTATTAGAACGTCCTCACAATACTATTACACTGGACAGATGTATAAATAACAATAGTCCTAACAAAGAACTCCTTACAGATCCAAAAGATGTTCAAAATGAAACAGCAAGACATTTTCAAAGAGTAGTTGGTTTACAATATTCTAATCCGTCACTCCCAGAGGTATGGGAACAAGTCTATAGACCAGATGCATCATAGATCCCACAATATATGACTCCATTATACAACCCCTTTGGAAGAAGAATGGCACAATATCATTAAGGCGCTCCCTAATGATAAAGCTCCTGGACCATCCAAGATATCCAACGAAATGTTAAAACATCTTGGCCCTTTTGCATCAAAATGTTTCTGGATCATTATTTGTAGATGTCTGTCACTCAATTTAGCATCTAGCAGATGGAATCTAGCTTTCGTATATCCAATACCCAAACCAAAACCCTGGGAATATAATCTAACAAACACACGTCCTATTACGCTTCTCAAATGCCCACGTAAAGCTCTCACAAAGCTTCAATGGTCGACTTCTGAATGTTTTGTCTACCAATAATATTCTTAAAGGAAACAACTTTGCTGGTCTGCCTTGCAGAAGCACTTTTAAGCCAATACACATCTTTGATAACATTAATTATAATGCTTCATTCCATCACAACAATCTTTGGATCTTATTCCAAGATATGTCAAAAGCATATGATCATGTTAATATCACTATGTTAATTAGAGATCTTGGCCATCTTCGTATCCCAGAAGCATTTATAAAATTTTTGATCTCAATCTTCTTCGTTTTAATCAGTTTTTAATAGTGTATATACTATGACCCTCTTTTATGCTTTGTACAAAATTCAGCACACGGCTATACGCAACATGTCCACTGGAGAACTGATATTACAAAGCGTAATACACCAGCTCTTGCATATATATGGACGACACGCTCTGGTTGGCAGATTCCAGAACTGATCTCTTAAATATCATGAGTATAGCAGGTTCCTTCTATACACTTAACAGCATTCAGGTCAATTGGGATAAATCAGTTCTTATAATTAATGACAAAGATTCCTCTCCCGTTAACTTTAACTTCAATGACAAGGATATCTGGCTTTCACCACTACACCACTAGGAATCCACTAGACAATTCATTACCAAACAAATCTTTGATGAGTTTACCAAGACAAAAAACGTACTTAGCAAGAAAAAACTCACTGCCAAACACATAGTTGCAATTTTCAACACAGTTGTCACTCCTTGCATACTTTACAAGACAAAACTTACATTTGTTTCTCATTCAGTTTGTGACACTCTCATGACCTCCTTCAGAACTTTCTTCAAAAGGAAATTAGGACTTTCAAGATTCATATCTGCTTCGGTTATTCACTCCACCTTTGGTTAAGCTAAATCGTCTGATATATTAAAGATGACCAATGACATTTCACTTCTTGGTTTGACTTCAACAATGTCTAGACAAAGATTACAACTTAAAACAATTAGATGGAGGCTCACTCCCAATATTACATTTTCTTCCTCCCAAGATATATTGGCAAAATATACTGAAACTGCGATCACTTTCGATTTTATACGTCGATCAACTCACCAATAATTGCCCTACTCACACATTACTCATCAAAGCACCTGCTCAACCCATCAATTTTAATGCCTCACCTACCAATCCAACGTTCATTGTCATTTGGTCTAATCAATATGTCATTCATCATAGGCAAAGTAGTCAAAGTCGATGATACAGTCATACATGCACAACATTACCTGCCAAATCACTCTGTTTGTATTCAAACACCTATTGCCCCATGTACTAGATGTAATCTTTTCGATCACTCAGCTTTTATACCTTACAAACAACAACAACGTCATAGTTTTTGTGCTATTAAACTACCTAAAGCTTATTGTTCAGTAGTTAAAGTCTTTCACAAACCTCACGAGAGGTGGTGGTATAGCCTCTCTCACCTAATGCTTTGTGAAGTCGCCTTATCAACTTTGACTTCTCCTTATCAATATCCAACCAAACCTCCACCTAACTTAGATGTTCTTCCCTTTGATCAAACATCCATCAATAGATTAGATTATCTTAAATCGCAATTCACTAATGTTAATTTCCTCCTATTTTATGATCTCCTGACTGCCAGATGGGAATAGCGTGTTACAAACAGATCAGAACTGGCCTTCAATCTCCTTTAATGCAACACCTATGTTACATTCTCCTTCCTCTACATTAGTGGAAATTGTTGCTATTCTTGCTGCAACCTATATTGCACCATCAAATTCCAACATTGAAATTTGCACTGATTCACAAGCCACAATTGTGTCATACCACAAGATCGTTGCAATATGTGAGGAATCTCCTCTAAATCCTGCTTTCAAAATTTCCTATTTTCATATTTGGATGATGTTGATGCATCTTATTACAACTCACAAAATTACATTAACATTCACAAAAGTCAAAGCTCACAGATCAGATCAATTCAACAACAAAGTAGACACTTTAGCAAAACATCTTTCTAGTACTCCTTTGCACATCAATATGAATCATTTAGGATCAAAATATACTTTATGCTACAACAACATACCTATTATTACTCCACCTCGCTTATTCATTAAACACTTACAACAAGCCTCTTGGGCGGATGCTTTTTTGGCTCTCCCACATCTTGCTAAATATAATACCTCTCACATTGATTGGCAAACATTATTTTATGTTCTTAATGACTCAGAAAATGCTAGGATCACATCATTTGATGCCTGTAAAAGAAAACAATTCAATCTAAAAGTGCTTTTACAACTACTTCCTACTTTGGTTATAATAAATGCTCGATACCCTCAAACCTATGTCTCAAACATCTGTTTCCATTGCTTTTCATCAACTGAAAATTTTAATCACATTAGGAATTGTCCTAACAACACTAAGTCACTTTCTAACATTATGTCTCACCTTAAAGAACTCAATAGATCTAATAATGACACACCAATATGGGATTGCAGCTCAATCAACAATAATTTATGTTTCATAGACTTATTAAAAGGGATAATTCCTTCATCTTTCACTTCAGCAATTAATAACATCACAAACAACAAATAACTCACCCTTGGTCTTGTATCATCCTTATTTGACGACATATTTTCTGTCCACAAGATATGGTTGGAAAGATGTGAATCACTACAATTATGGAAAACTTCAAATAACATAAAAGATGATTTCACTGTAGCATGGGTATCCCCTGATTTTCATCGAGCTACACAAATAACCTCAGCTAACCCTTCCTCCTTTACTGCAGCAATTGCCTATGGTACTCACTGGTCAAATTTCTGGTCCAGCAGTAACCACGCCCTTCCTTTCAGACGTTTGATATCTGTATTTTAGTTTAGATTAGTTTTCTTTTCTCTTCTGATGTATAGTTTAGTTTGGTAAAGTGCAAGGTTGGTATTGATAAAGTAGTTTAGTATTCTAGATTAGTTTATAGATATTTTTGTATTTTTTGTTTTATTTTGTTTTTCATGTAAATTCATAAATATTAATAAAGATCATGCGAGACTGCTGCACTTATAAAAAAAAAAAAAAAAATCATTTTTGCACATCGTCTGCTCAGGCACTGAAGACTTTGATCACATTTGGATTTGTCCTAACAATACTAAACTTCTTATGACCATTATACAAAGCACAAACGTTTATGTCTTACTTAAAAGAACTAAATAGATTTAACAATGATACACCAGTCATCTATGTGGATCAGTCCCCAATATTGGGATTGCAGCTCAAATAATAATAATTTATGTTTTATTGACCTACTAAAAGGGATAATTCCTTCATCTTTCTCATCATAATCAATGCTATCACAATGAACAAACAACTCACCCTTGATTTATTATCATCTCTTTTTGATGATATATTCTCTTCTGTCTATAATATATGGCTGGAAAGATGTGAATCATTACAATTATGGAAAACTTCAAACAACATCAAAGATGACTTCACTGTAGCCTGGATTTTCTCAGGTTTTTCTTGTTCAATACAAACACTTCCAATTAATTCTTCATCATTCACAGTGGCTATCGCCTATAATATTCACTGGTCAAATTTCTAATACGGCAGTAATCACACCCTCCCTTCTAGACGATTGATATCAGTAAAGTGCAAAGTTGGTATTGATATAGTAGTTTAGTTTACTAGATTAGTTTATAGATATTTTTGTATTTTCTATTTATTTTATTTTTCTTGTAAATTCATAAAGATCATGCGAGACTGCCACCATATCATTTTTAGATGTAACAATAACATCCTTAAAGGTAATAATTATACAGGATTATCTGGAGGCTTTACTGAGGATCTAATTAAAGTAATGAATATGATCTTTAGATTCTCTTATAGAATCTTTCAAAAGCTTATGATGTCTCAGTTCTAAATGATAACAAGAAATCTACATCTAACATCCTAAAGATTCTCTTTCTATTATAATAGATGGCTAAATTAAACGAGTTCAATTCTATAAAGAAACATCTAGTCAAATTGGATTTTAAGGTCAAATTTTCAATACTTCATTAATTAAATAGGGCTCTATCTCGTTACTCTTAAAATCATTTTACTAGACAAATCAACAAATAAAAGTATTTCTACTGATAACTGAAATACTACTAAAGATTGTCAAATTACTCATTTCATGATGATACAATTCTATTTAGCTAATGAAATCATTTCAGGTGAAGCTACAGATTCAGTTAATCTTTCCAAATTTTTGAATTTTTCAAAACAAAATATGGATTTTGTAAGCTTATAAATATATCACAAAAACTTTTATCTCTAACCTAAGATTATTTTACGTTGATCTATTTTAAAGGACACATTATTTATACACTTATATTCACAATAAAGAGATAATTAAAGAAAGAAATGCCTTATAACAAAATATCTTTTTAATGATCTACAAAAATGATTGACTCTTAAAACTATTATTTTTCTTTATATAGAATATAGGTTACAACTTATCTTACTCAGTTTTCTAATGCAAAAGAAATTTGGCAACATTTTTAACTTTTCTAAAGAAGAAATTGAAACTATCTTATTCTATAATCTAGTTTCTTTACATTAACTTCTCCTTCAAAATGTTAGTATTGCAATCTTATAAATTATTAATGAAACAAATATCCTTAGAGTATCCTTTTATATTAAAGTCAAGTAGCTCTAACTTAAAGAATGATTATTTAAAAACCTATATTTGTGAAAATGTCTTGAGCGAATAGATAAAGTTAGCAAAATTTGAATCTCTTTACATCACTTTTTGGATAATTATATTCTATTTAAATTGGATAAAAATGAGGAAAGAATTAATTTGTATAATCAAATCAAACAGAAGTTTGGATTCCTCAAAGAACATGAACTCTTTTGTACTTATTTTAAAAGGGATTGTACCTTCATTTATCTTTCATATCTTTAGAAGGATATTCTTTTCTTTAAATTTTACAGATATTTTAATTCACTTTATTAATTTTCTCATAACTTTTTTTTATGATAAGATCTGGATTTCTAGATGTGCTAATTTGAAAAATTAAAAGGTATTTTAACAAGAAGGAAGAAAAAACGTGGTAGATTAAAAAGTACACAGATTTCAAAAATCACTTCTAAGATTTCTAACTCCTGAAAGAAATGGTTCATTTCAGCTTTACAATTTAGTTTCACATAGTTCAATTTTTTAACAAGTACGGTGGTTAGTTGAAGAGAATTCCTGGTGACTAGTCAATCCAAATGGATTGATTTAAAATAGAGCTACAGGAGATAATTGTAGTTTTTATTTTCTGTTTTACTTTTATTTTATTTTATTTTTAATTTATTCTAATTATATATTTCAACTGAAATTTAATAAAATTATAATAGTACTACATCATTAATAAAAATGTAATATAAGTATGTTCACTATGCTTATTAGTATATATACTTATATAAGTGATTTACATAATTTTTTTTATAAAGTGTGGTAGTTTTACTAAATCTTTATTATAAATAAAAGAAAGTTAAAAATAAAAATAAAAACAAATCATAAGAAAGATGATTGTCCTTATACTCCTTCAAAATCAAACCTAACCTAAACTAAGAATATTACTTTAAGAAACAAATAAATAAGATAATCAAATAGAAGTGTGACAAAAATTTGACCAATGGATTCTATTCATACTATAGTACTGATAGAATCTGACTTATTAACATTAGTAATGTAACCAGATTGGATTGACAAACGTGACGCAGTATATTGCAGATCTAAATGTTAAATATATTAGACATATTTGACATATAGGATATATTTGATATATCTGATATAACTGATATATCAGATAAATAGGACATATTAGATATATTTGATATATTAGACATATTTGATTTATTTGTTATATCCTTCTATGTACTAAATTTAATATAAATAAGAGAATGATAAAATCATGTAAACTTCAGTTCGCTTCTAGTCACTTTTAGTTTTCCTTTTCCACCCAACCACTAAAACCAAATGGTTTTTTATTTTGCTAATGAAAGTAAATGAATAAGTTTAACTTATGTTGCAAAATTTCTATTTTTTTCTATTTTGAAATCAAAGAAAAAATCAAACTATATCCTTCTTTCTTATTTTTTTTCTAATTGATTCAATAAATATCATAGTTTGACTTTTAATTTTTGTAAATGGCTAAAAATTCTTGTCAATTATCTGTATTTCTTGAGAATACTAGTTTACTTGTACAAGAACTTTATTATGGGCCATATTCTCGTTTTGGTGAGACTTTTCAGCTGAAAAAAATATTGTAAACTTTTCCATTCATCTTGGTCAACAAGTTAAAATTTTTCTCAATGCAATCATGGGTTGGAATAATGAAACTATTTTAGAAACATTCAAAAAAGATATTGAATTTTTTCCAATAATATGAGTTAGTTGGAAAATATAAAATCTTTTTATATACTATTGGTTGTTCTTCATATGAAAATGGAAATATGCGAGATCAAGCTTTCAAGCTTCTATTATTCATACATTTGAGAGAAAACAAAGAATTTTTGTATCACAAATTGAAAATAAGCACTGTATTGTAGAAATTTATCAAGATTCTTAACTGAAGAAAAAGTTTGTTGGTGTTGACCCAGATGATGTTTAGCAAAAGATAAAGCAAATTCAAAAATATAATGGAATTAAACTTTTGGTTTAAACAATTTAGTAACTCAACAACTTATACAAAAATATTGAGTTTCTACTTGTAAACTTATAAATTGGCAAGACCAATCAATTATGAAACCAATTTTTGATTATCATTTGAAAAGAAGAACATTGGCAAATATAAATTTTTTATTAGTTGAGCTGAATTAGATATTACAATAATTGATTTAAAGTCTAATTTGCAAAAAATATATTCACAAAATTATAATTTTGGTAAATGTGAATTTAGCGATACTACGTGCATCTGGATGCACCAATGTAATTCTGTGATCACTTAATAAATCAAAGGTAAATATTTATTTTGAAGTATTAATAAAATAGTAGATAGGTTACAATAATAATAAATATATATATATATCAGATCGAATTGTGAATCAAGTTACCTAATCCAATTACTGTTAAAAAGACATTAAAAACTTATTTAAAATAGGATTGCTTACCTTTATTCCAATCCATATGCCCAATGCAACGTGTTTTGATCGAGCTCTATCAAATAATAAAAAAAACATATGACGGTAAACGTAGAGTATTATCTATAATTGCTGAGGATTTTACTTATGATGAATTGCAAACAAATTTAGGTGTAAGTACGAATTTCATTATTATACTTCAATATCAATCCAATAAATCTAATATATTTCGTGAATATAGGTTGGAAGACATCTAATTTTAGAATCATGTAAACATGGATGTATCAATGGATATGGAGCTCTAGTATTAGAAAAACCTATTATTTATCGAAAAAAATTTACAGTAGAAATGTTAGACCAATTTGAACAATTTTTAATAATAAAGAAATTGTAAAACCAATTTTATATTTGCAGGATTACAAAAAAGCATTATGGGAATGATTTTCAGAACAGTATTCTAATGGTATACGACAAACTTCATTTATGACAAAATTGAAAGGTGGACGATTTGTATATCAGGATAATCTTAGTGAATTATGTTCAATATGTAATGATTTTGGTTATATAGTATTTGGTGATATTAATGTACTAATTGTAGCACATATAACTAATGAATTGATATAGGTATGTAAAATAAATATAATATCATAAATTGATTATTTTTAAATTTCTAATAATCAATTACTATTACAGAAGTAATTGTTAGAAAATTCACAACAGTTATGATGTAATATTTGACGATAATATTGCAAATCACTTACTATTACAGCAGATGGTATAGCTTTACATGATAGATGCATTAGTCATTGTATTCGATATGCATTTGGAGATTATGATCTTAGCCATTCTGATACCTGTAATAATAGTGAAAATCTGTTTAGTTTTTTTGATCAGTTAAAAGAACAATTGGAATCTAAATTCAATAATACACTTGATGAATATCAAACAAAACTCATTGCATGGATGGTACACCATGCACGCAAAACCTATCTTAATATTCATGTAAAAACCAATCTTGAAGAACTTGATGCTGAAGGTGCGGTAATAATAGTAAATTATAAAATGAAAATTTTACCAATAAGTATATAAGAAACAAAGAAAGTTTTTTTTGGAAAACGTGGCTGGGGCTTACATTCAGTTTTAGTTTATACCAAAAATATAGAAAAAATCATCTAAATGTTCAAGTATTTGATCATTGGTCTGGTGATACGCATCAAAGATGCATGGTTTACTGCTTCCTCTTTGCATATTGTTTTCGAAACTCTTCAACCAAAGCCTAAATGGGTATCAATTTTGTCAGAAAATGGAATGCACTATCATTGTACTAAATTAATGCTTATTATAAGCCATTGAAAAGAATGATACAATATTATCCTATGACAATGGTTATTTTTGAAAGCGGGAGAAGCTAAAATAGCTATAGACTCCCATTATGCTCAGGTAATTAATGCATCATTTAATTTTATAAATTGAAAAGTATTAGTATATCTAAAATAAATATACTTACAATTTAGATAGCACAAGCTATAAAATGATATATAAAATTAGGATTTGAGGTAAAAAGTGGAGATGAGATTAATAACGCTATCAAAGATATTGCCAGTACACATGTAGCTAATTTGAATTCAGATAGAAATATAGGTATTGATTTGCTAAATAATACTAATTAGATATATTAAAATTAGATAAAGAAAAGTTAGGCACAATAACAGGAATTTCAAATTTTCAAGAATGGACTTGGCCTCAAAATGAAGAAAAAATGGTTATATTTATGCTCGTGCATTGCCAGGAATTGGTATTTGAAAAGAATATTCATCAGAAAAAATAGAAAAAATTGCAAAAAAAAGAAAATTTGAAAAACCAAACCCGAAATATACTCAACACACAGAGCCAAATAAGTAATGGACTATGCCAATTGTGTGTAATTCCGGTAAACTTTTTATTATTTATTATTTTTGGTTATATAATACTGAAATCACTAATTTGATTATCAAATAAAAATTTAGTATGTATAAATAAATATGCAATAGTATTACTATTGCTAATTTGATCTAATATCAATAGTATTGTTAGAATCCAATACTAATTGACATAACCAACCAAATGGAAATTAATAATAAACCTATACAAGATAATTCACGAGGGTATAAATATAATTATAAGTTACAATTTGATGATTATAAAAAGGATTTTATGGTTTTTTATATAGTCATAGGTTTTTTTTTCCAATTAGACTCTAAAAGAAAATAAGTAAAAAGAATGACTGCAGAAATCAAGCAATTATTAGAAGTAATGTTTTATACAGGAACAGCAAATCCACGCAACGAGTATAATAGGGTGAATTATGTGAAGAAGATGTGCTTCAGGTACCAACCATTCAAAATTGGATTCTGGGTTTTTCACAAAAATGGAAAGAAGCAATGGCACTTCATTCCATGGATGAGAATGAAGATTTCTAAAAGTTTATATAAACACGAATATAAACATTATTATTTTATTTGAAATTATGAAATTTATATATATTTGAGTATAAAAACAAATAAATATATATATATTTACCAGAAATTAATAAAATGTATATATTCAATTTACTGTAAATCTGTCGCTACTTCAAAGTAAACAAAAGTCAATGTACTTATTTTTTATAAAAAATGGTTTTTTGACATTTTGTGACTTGAGATATATTAATAATGGATTGGCACAATTTTGCCCTAAATTCTTATAGTAATTTAGTGCCAATTTCTCACCAATCACGTCTTAAAAGAATCACCACTTAAACACCCCGTCTAACTGTCGCAATTTAACAGGATTGCAAGTTAACAGTAAGAAAAAATATACCCAGATGACTCAAAATTAGCTTATTTAGATTCTAAGATGATATTGTAGATGTTTGAATTATGCATCAATCTGTTCAGATATTTTGAGTACTTTCAAAAATAGAGTACAGTCAAAGCTGGTTATAACGAACCTAGATTTCTAGAATTATAATGAACTTAATTATAAAAATTTTATATATCGCATCTGAACCCATCCTAACCAGTCATGATATATCAACTGTATATTGGCTATACTGAAATATCATGTGACATAGATCGCTAAACTTTTTGGATATCCTTAACCTATACCGGAGGTGTAGATATTTAATCTGTACTAGAGATGTACAATAAGTTTTAACAATTTTATTAGATGAAAATTGATTTGTGTAATATTATAATTTATACTATCTTTGTAAATAAAATTAATATTGTATTTACGTAATTGCTATAGTGAGAACATAAAATATTTGTGTAAATTTCTTAAATAAACAATTTTTGCAAACTTAAATTTCATATAAAAATTCAAAAATTAGAACTTTTTTTATTATAGTATAAGGCCTGAACAACTTAATTCTATATTTTACATAACATAGGAGATCAAATTCAGGAAGGGAAAGATTAATAAAGTATTTTAAACTAATTTAACTTGTCTTTCTTTACTTAGTACTAATTACTTTAATCCTGAACGAGTATTAAATTCCTTGCCTATATCCTAACACTTTTGACATAATGGGTATATTATCTTATATCTATGTGCGTCACAATAATAGCATATATTGAAATTTTCTGATTTTTGGACAAAATTTCTATCAAATAATGATCATCAGGAAAGAGAGGTGTACCGCAAGAATAATCATATATATCCAAAGCTTGTTAAAATCCCGAATCTCCTTTTAACTTAATGCTTTATCACTATAGATACAGTGCCGTTTTCCACAATCACAACATATAATGTAATTACAAATTTTCCCACTAACTAGTACACTTTTTGGTGCAGATTCGGCATTGGTTTGATTAAGTTGCAGTGATGAATGAAATTCTTCACTAGTTTCTGTTCTATAGACGGTATGAAATGAAGAGTAATGATCTATCTGTATTATCTAATAGATTTTATAAATGAGATACAATATAAAAATTATTAATGTGAAAAAATAATTCTTGTAACGTACCTTTTAAAATTGGATCAGATAAGAAATATAAACTGTTAAAAACAATTTATAAGAGGCGTATTGGTGCATAAATACCAATAATTGATCTTGACACTTTATCTAAAAAAATATCATAAGACAGTATTGAATTTAAATAATCCATATATTTATAAAAAAACATACTTAAAAAGAATAAGCACGTTCTTGATAATGAGTTTTTATGAATTTGATCAATTCTTTATGGCATGTTAATTGAAATTGTGTGGTAGGCTTAATTTCTACATGGCTTTTGACCTGAATATGGTATTGATGCCATGCTACATAGTGCTAAATAGTTTTTAAAATTGGAATCCCTCTTGTTAATCAACAACACCTCAAGATTAATGAATCAAAGATGCCTACCTCATAGCTCTATCATCAAAGCACAGACACAACCTGATAACTTTATTGTATTAAAAACTAATCTGTCGTTTATCATCATTTGGTCTAATCAATATATGATCTATATTATTAGAAAAGTCACTAAAAGACATCAATTCTGCGCTATTTAACTTCTAATAACATACTACTCAATTATTAAGTTTTTCACAAACCAAAAGATGGGTTATGGTGTAGCCTCTCACATCTTTCACCAGTTTCTTCTATTTATATAGATGGTTCTCTCACATCCTTAGGTTCCTCAAACTGCTGGATGGGAATCGCTTGATTACAAATTGATCAGAATTGGCCCTATCTCTCATTTAATACCATACTTGTCCTACATTCCCTTCCTCTACTTTAACAGAAATCGTTGCTATCCTTGCAGCTATTTATACAGCTCCTTCTCACGCCAGATTTGGAAATCTGTACTGCAATTATATCTCTATCACTCAACCCAGCATTCAAATTCCATACTTTCACATTTGGATGATGATGCTAAATCTCATTACTACAAATCATCTATATTAAAAATATACAGCAAGCTTCATAGACTGCTACTCTTTTAATCACATCATAATTAAATACCTATATTACAGTTTGGGGATATATCAAATTAGGAAATTGAGTTCTAGAATAATCCATGAGTAGATTCGTAGATTTGATTGGCTTAGGTACTTTTTTTTTCGTCTATGATATTTTATATATTACATGTATTAATGTATAAAATGTTTAATTTCAATAATCCCAAATAATCCCTCATAGCTAACTGTTTTTGAAAAAATGAGACTTAAAGATTAAGGATTTTCCTTATATGTTGTTAAGTAAGAAGTAATAAAAAGAATGCAATTTTGTTAACTTTAAATTAACCCTTCTGTAGTGTCTTCTTACTAGAAACCAAGAGCGAAAGATCTTTTATGCATTTTGCAGACTTAGTTGAAACATATAATGAAGTCGGGTTAAAGCCTTGTGAATCTAAAGAATCACAAAAATGGTGGCATGCGAAGCAGCTAAGCTTATACTTTATCAAGATTTTTTTCCTGAACTTGCTAATTTTTATCCTTTAGAATCCTATTCAATTTGTGAGAAACATTATAATCAAATCATTTCAACTAATCAGTTTTATCAACATCTAGTAGGTTCTGTTCAAAAATGCAAAAGATCCCAACTTGATGCTAATCAAGATAATGATTATACTAACATAATGGTTGAGCTTGACAGGACTAAAAAGCTTTTAGAATCCATTCAGTTAGAAAATCAGCAGAAAATATAATCAATAATAGAACTCAACAATCAAATTGAACGGATGCATCAGTATTTAAAATATCAAAAAGATGAAGTAAAAGAAAATAAGAAATTGCAAAAAGCCTATGATGATATGAATATGATGCAAAATTTGTATGATAAGCAATGTGAAAGCAATAAAACTCTAGTTGAGCAATGGAATTCACAATTTGATAGCCAAAACAAACATATCAGTGCAATTATAGAAATAACAAAAGCAGAACACAAACTATTATTTGAAGATGTAAGTTTACTGATCTGAAATAGTGATAGGTTTTCTCTGGTAAATCTCATGGTATATAATCCGCATGAATGGCTCGATAGGCTCAGGTTGCTGTTAAATTTATTGAAATTCTAATTCAGAATAATCGAGACTGACGTTTTAAGTCAGAAAAAGCTTTTTAAAACTGCCATCATGATCAATTTGATATATGGGGCACGACATGGAAAATATGTGTCAGAAATTCAACTTGCTGCTTCAGCTATTAAATATTCAATTGCACGATCAAAACTGGTTATTAATATCGATAATCATATTACAAGTTCAGGAAGCTATTATCGATTTCAAAAGTGGCTGGATGAATTATCAAAGCATGAAGAACCATTACCCAAAGGTCTTCTAGTCCTCGCATTTGATAATAAACAAAAAGGACAGAAGAACTATCTCGATCAAGGATCTTGGTTGTATCAGTCTCTTTCTAGGTTACAGTATGAAGAACTCTTTAACATCGGCCCTCAAATGCAAGAAATAATTGACAAGGAACTATATACTTACCCTTCGAAATTCTTAATTTGTTATCTAAAGAAAAATCATCCTCTACTAATATTATCGATTCTCTTGTAATATCTACAACAACCAATATTACTAATATGAAATTTTGTCTCAGCTGCGGTCAACAAAACATTGAGAATCGAAAAAAGATATGTCTAGGATGCAAAATGCCATTACTAATATGAGGTCGAAAATATTACAATTGATCAATTAAACAACTCACATACCCAGGGTTGGGAAATTAGTACAGTTAGTACAGCTTAGTATAGTTTAGTACAGTTAGTACACATATTAATTAATATAAAATTTAGTATAGTACAGTACAAGTACAAGGTCAAATTTGCCTAGTACATACAAATTTCTCAACCCTGCACATACCTTTAAATCTTACAACATTGATGATAAACAAAATGTCATGTGCGTTCCTAGGATCAGTCTTACTCAACAAAAAGTTACTGATCTGAGTTAATATTCCCAAGATTTACGTTCCTGATCCTATTAATGTTAATTCTAACTCAATTATAAATGTTTGAAAAGGTACTTTCACATTTAGAAACAATATCAGGCATTAAGGATGAAACTCGCAAGTGGATCGTTGTCACCTGTGATGGTGTTCTGTACCATCATGCTACCAAGTTGAAAAAGTTTCCCTGGTTAGTTCTTATACCAGGACAATTACATGAAGAAATGAATATACTTCAAGCATATGTTGAGTTGAACTGGTAAGTGATATAGATTTAAAATCTAATATTTCTCACCTTAACATTACTATATATTTTTTTATACATTAGGGAAATCGATTTGAAACGGTTTGCAATATACCAAGGTTATCAAACTGAAAATCAGCTTGCCTATTTCAAAAAATGTATAGATCATCATAAGTCCTGGGATTCAATTTGTGACATATATCGTCAAGCAATAGCTATGGAGCTTTTATGGCCGTATGTAAAAAGCCATTCTGACCCATCTATCGAAGGATATCTTGCATGGGTTAAAGAACAGCAAGATCCGCTTTATCAAATAAAATATGAACAGGTTACTATTAATTGATTTTTTTTTTTTAATTATTATTTTTAAATTAATACTAACTTATTTTTTAATAAGACATTTGTTTATCTTTAAGCAATAATTAATTATTGAAAAGCCATAAGAACCAATGTTTATGAATAGCATCAAGGGTTAGACACAATTATGGAGGAGGTGAACAAGGCCTTAAAAACTTTAATACCTCCTATTCCACAACATCGTCATTGGAAGATTGCAGCACGTAATTGTAAAAAGTTCTTTGAAGTGAATTTTTTTAATTTTAACCAATTTTATATACGCGTAGATACTAATTGTTTATTTTAGCTTAGAAATAATTTATTTAAAGCAATTAGATATAATGATCACCAGCAATCAGAACTAAGAACTCAACCAGAATCAACCATGGAATGCCAAAGATTTCGAACTCTTTTGCGAAGTCTTGAATTTGTGAATCCAAAAAATACATGGACCATTTGTCGAAACCTAAGAGAAGAATATGAGTTGACTGAACATTTTAAAAAATTTCACACATATTGCAAAACAATATCAACAAAATTTTATTGAAACATTTATTAACAAAAAACTATCTCCTTTTTTTAGGCCAATACCAATTACAAAACAAGAAGCAGATGCACAAGAGAACGAAAAAATATGAACAAGGAAAAATACTCGAAGAAAATATCCTGGATTAAAATAAAAAAAACGAAGCGAATTATTAGACATATTGTAAGAGGTAAAGCATTTATTCAATTCAGATGATGAATTTAACTTTTTTTGATGAATATATATTCTAATAAAATTGGTCTACATTAATTTTAAAATTTCATGCTGTTAAAATTTCACGCTTATCAGAATTTTACGCTTATCAAAATTTCATGTGTCAAAATTTCACGCTTGTCAAATTTCACACTTGCTAAAAGCAGAATAATCAAACTAATTTAGCTATTTCATAAAAAACTGATTTTCTAATTGATATTTGATGATTTTTTTAATTTGTTGCAATTAATCTAAAGAAAATAATTTTTTTTTGCTTGATATTTTTTATTGTTTTATATTTTATATTTAAAAATTCAATAATTTTATAATTTTCCAAATTGAGATAGATCTAGAATATTCCGATCGGCGAATTCTATACTATATTAGGAAATGATCATCATAACATATTTGGTAAATTCTCGGATTGTATTAAACTGAAATTACTTCTACAACTTCTCTCTACCATAAAAATTATGAACGCTTGATATCCTCAAATATATACCTCACCTATATGTTTTTGATGTAATACTTCACCTAAAGAATTTGCTCACATTTGACTTTGCCTCAGCAACATCCCATCCTTAATGAATATCATTTAACATCACAAATCTTCCTTTATGATGCATCTAATTAAACTCAATCAACCTCATGATGACATTCCTGTTAACTACATTAATGATGTGCCTATTTAGTCACCTATACATCTTAATGATAATTTATGTTTTACTGATTCGTTGAAAGGAATTGTTCCTTCTTTCTTCTTTACCTCAGTTAATGCTATAACTAACAACAAATTACTCTCTTTAGGTTTATTATTATTCCTATTTGATAATATTTTTCAATCTGTACACACTATTTGATTTAAAAGATGTGAATTGTGGAAAAAATCAAATAACATTATAGATGATTTCACTGCAACTTGAATTGCAGATGGTTTTCCTTATACTCATCAATTACCCTCTATTATTCCTTCTCATTCACAGCCTCCATTAATTATGGTCCCCACTGGTCAATTTTTGGTCCAGCAGTAACCATGCCCTTCCCTCTGAACGTCTGATAAGTTTAGTTTAAGTTTTTATAGATATTTTTGTATTTTCTATTTTATTTTGATTTCTTTGTAAATTTATAAATATTAATAAAGATCTGCCACTTATAAAAAAAATCATTTTTACATATCAAATTTTTGCATATCAAAACTTTTCCCCTCTCTCCAAAACTACAAAAAATGGGAAAAGATTAAAATAAAAATTTTTCAACAAAATAACAACAGCAATTGAGAAGCCGCTCTGGCTTATCAACAAACAAAAAAGAAGAACCACTGCAGAAAAAAACCATGACCTTCAGGTCTAACATAATGAACAAAACTATAGCTGAACCCTCAAAAGTTGTAACTACTACCAATATTATTCTCTCAGCTGGCAATATAAGTGTTGACCAACAAATAAAGTCTGTTCTCACTAAAGCTAAAACATTTGAATATGATACATTTACTATGCTTCCAAATAATAACGACAACAAAAAAGTGCCAACTCCTACTCTTATCCCTGATACCTTTTCAACTGAAGTACTAAAGAATAGTAAAATGTTAGCCCCCAATAACAATAACGTTATAGATAAAGACCAAGCATACGATACTTTTGAAAATTTACTTGGGCTAAAAAACTCTTCTGCCAATATCTTATCTTTTGAATGTGTCTACTTTAACCTTTTAATTTACTGCGCTGCAGAAACTTTTCTATCAGGCAAATCGAACAAACAATAAAGTATGTGACATGTTCAATGGAGCAGAATTCCCTTTATTCATTGGTGCCTTAATCAAGTAAGATCCAATTAATAAAATGCTAAAAATAGTCAAAATTGGTTTCTCTTCTTATGTAGATGCCAACAAAGCAATTAGTGCTAAATTTTCTAATATGGTAAATCTTGTGTTGAAATCCTTAAACAACCTTTCACTACTTAGTTCAACGTCAAGACTGAGAAATCTTCAACTCCAATTATTAAATTGAAGGTGGTTTACTGCCAATTTCAAATATTCTTTCTCAGAAAATATAGACAGACAAAATATTCAAAAACTCAATACTTTTGATTATGTACATTGATCAACTTACATCGATGAATTGGCTTAATTTCTTTATAGCTTTCAACCTGAACATGGTATTTGATGCTATGCTACATAGTGCTAAATGGTTTTTAAAATTAGAATTCCTCTTGTTAATAAAACAACACCTCAAAATCAATAAATCAAAGATGCCCACTTCACAGATAAATCATTAAAGCATAAACACAACCTAATAACTTCATTATATCCAAAACTAACCTGTTGTTCATTGTCATTTGGTCTAATCAATTTATGACCTATATAATTGAAAAAGTCATCAATGTAGAGGGGTTTACAATTCACGCACAACATTATTTAACTAAACAATCTGATTGTCATAGATCACCACTGTACCTATGTACCAGATGCTCTTTATTTGATACTTCAGCTTTTATTCTATACAAACAACAAAGAAATTAATTTTACGCTATACGACTTCTCACAACATTTTGCTCTATTATTAAAGTTTTTTACAAACCTAAAGATGAACTATGATATATAGTCTCTCACACCTTATGTTACAAGAAATTGCTCTATCTACCTTAACTTCACCTATATAATATCTAACCAAACCTCCACCTAATTTAACTGTTCTTCCTTTTGATAATTCATCAATCTCTAGATTAAATTCTCTAAAAAATCAATTTATTGATGCAAAATTTTTTCAATTTTACACAAACGGTTCATTCACAGTATTGGGTTCTTCAAACTGCTAGGCGGGAATCACGTGATTACAAACTGACCTGAACTGAACTTCAATTTTACACTTGTTCTTCATTCCCCCTCTTTTACATTAGCTGAAATTATTGCAATCCTTAGAAATTTGCATAGATTCACAATTAGAAATTGCTTCTTTTCACAATGTCACTTACCTATTTGAAACATCCTCATCACTTAACCCTACCTTTAAAATTCCATACTTTCACATTTGGATGATAATGTTAAATCTTATTACTACAAATCAACTCCATATCACTTTTACAAAAGTCAAAGCTCATGATGATAATGTGTTTAATAACAAAGTAAATCTTCTTGCAAAGCAGAAACAAAGTGATCTTCTCTACATCAATTCAAATCACCTTGGGCCCAAATATTTTCTTTACAATTCACTCCCAATCATTACCCACCTCGATTACAGTCAACTCTTGATATAGCGAACTCTTGATATAATGAATTTTTTGAACAAATATAATAAAAATACTCTTGTT
>CAJVPQ010000863.1:0-22504 GCA_910591825.1 Funneliformis caledonium
ACAGTTCATATTGATTATCTACAATATCATTTATTCAATAATAATTATCTACATGTGAAACCACGGTCATTTTAAGATTTGCGAGGTGTGTCCATTCTAAGAACGCATCATCCATCTACTTTTATAGCTAGAGGCCTGAAAAGACCAAAAATAAGTGCCTTGCGCTGTCCGGAACATATCAAACCCGGGTCCGAGCAAAAAGAAACTAATAGACCAGGATCCGGCATTATTGAAAATTACTACTCAATTTGAAATTTAATATTTTATTTTGTTCAGGAAAAAATCGTCAAACCAAATAAAATACCTTTCTCATTAAACGACCATATTTGGAAATGTTAGTCATGCAAAATAGATTATTTGCGGGATTTTCAGATATTACCAATTACGTCTACAAAAATTTTTTGAAGAATTATTGATTAAAAAGGTATTTTAAAAAAAATAACGCGATCAAAATTACTTAAATTCACCGGGTACTTCAGCTTGTGATAAAAATTTCTCCTCTAAAACGTTCTACTTTTTATTTATTTATTTAACATCGTCAAAATGTAAATCCAATTTTATTTTCTCATTCATTTTCTTGATCGGCGGTTGGAGTTTGATGATATTTGACATTTCATTATGTTCAAAAAAGGGGAGGTTTTCTGTTTACAACATTGATTGATGTCGAGAGGAAAAAAAAAGATATTCTTGAAATCAGGCAATTCCATTAGGTGATTAATTGAACCCTCATAAGCTTAAAGTCGGGAAGTATAGCCCAAAAATTGTTAACCACCAACAAAATTACAATAATATACGAGACATCTAGTCACATGCCAAGAGATCACTCGGTTCATTCATCGTTAGATTCGGTGAGCACAATGATGTAATTATTCAAGATTTATTTAAAAGAATGACCGAGATCAACAAATTAGTGCACAATGGACAATTTTTATTAATTTTAAAAGAGAAAGAAAGAATAGAAACATTTTGGTAAAAGAAATTAGCACGTGGCGAGTGTTTGCTGCGGTCTTGTATTTGTTTTGTAGAACACGACAAATTAAACTGCAAAACAAAATACATTGGAACGAGGATAATGCAAACAGATTTCTTAATCAGTTATGAATTACCATAAATAGAAACAATTATTCGATTTTTTCCTTGTCTAATTGACAAAGTCGGAAATTCTTGAATGTTTTTTTTTTGTTGTTTCGTTTTTTTAATATTCAACCAAAATCGGAACAAAGGACATTAAAAAATATTTAAGGTTAATGAAACCAATAATATAATTTTGACACCAATGATTGTTACGGATGAAAGTCCCGTTTTTTTTTTATAAAAAAATTCTTACTGTTAGGGTTGCATTAACTTTCTTTAGTGTTTTGGAACGGTGATCTATTAAATCTTATAAAAGTGAGTATCTTTTTGCATTTATTTTCACGTTGTTAAAAAAAAAAAATAATAATAATAATTTGTCTATTTCCCCCCCCCTTTTTTTTTCTTTTTCTCTCTTTTATTTATTTTATTATTCTTTTTTAATGGTTTGATTATTCTCTTCCTTTCGTATTCATTTCTTCCCTTTGAACCTCTGTAATCGATTAAATTGTTGGTTCCATACGTCATCATTACTTCCATCCTCCACCCAACGTGTTAGTCTTTCTTTTCAATCAACCTAAACATGTCCGGAATAGGTGAAATACCTAAAGGTAAAGGACCAGTGGTTGACGAGGCAATGCAGCCAAAAGGTAAACCAGGAAAAATAGCAAATGATTATGGTGCACCAAAGGATGTACAAATGGATGAACCAAAAGATGCACCAGAAGTTCCAATACCAATATCAAAGGAAAACCCAAAGGAAAACCCAAAAGGCATCCCAAAGGACATTCCAAAGGACATTCCTAAGGAAAATCCAAGATTTTTACCAGAACCAAAAGCACCACTACCACCACCGCCATCACCAACGCCATTTCCACCACCACCAACGCCATCACCGACTCCTCCTCCTGCACGAACTTCAATAGTTATTGAAACTAAAACAAATCCGAATTTATCAGCTCAAGCTACATACATACCTGATAACCCCACAGTTACCCTTAGTAAAGCCGAAACTGCAGACAACAATACGGGAACTTCGAATTCTGCTGGAATTATTTTCGGTATTATGGTTGCACTTGTTATTGTAATAGGCGTCATAGCCATGTTCATACGGAAAAAACTTCCTGAATTACGCAAAAATAAATCGAGTGGAGCGAGATCTTTACAAAGAACTTCCCCTACGAATGAAAAAGATGATTTAGTTAATACAAATCATTATGATTCTAGTACTTCCAGTAGAGAACCTCAGAAAAACGATACGACGGACAATTATAATACGTCGCTACAAATTCCAATGATGTCACAACCTCAAAATCCTCCACAATTATATTCAAATCCGAACAATTATTCATATGATTATCAACCCAGACCTTCGCATTATCCTCCAGGACATGGCTTTGTATATACGGATCCCGCAATTCCAAATCTTTATCAAAGAAATCAATCACCACCACCAATAAATGAAGTTTATTATAATAGAGTAATCACGCCCCCACCACCAAATCCCGCATCACCAAATCGATCTAATTATAGCAAATATGATCGAATAATGAATAAATCTTTGCCTTCTGTACCATAATTTAAATTACCTTCTCTGTAGTTTTGGCTAAAGATTCAAGGTATGAAGATTAAACTTCATCAAAATACAAAATGTTTTCCTTCCGCTCTCTAGCAAATTAAATTATCTAAACCAAACACTATAAATAATAGATTTAGATGTAGAATAATAATTTGGTTCAATGGGATATTTAATTAATATTATTAATTAACCTTTATATTTTAATCATTTTGTACAATCATAAAAAAAAATAATAATAATAATATGTTTCTTTAAAACTGGTTTTAAAGAAATTCCTTTCATTTTTTATTCATTCAATAAATTGTTGTTGCAAATTTTTAATTTTCTCTGATAACTTCAAAGTCTACATATGCACTAATCTCCAAATGAGTAAAGATCGATTAATAAATGTTGAATATTATTTCGGAATCATTGGTTTCAATTCAACATTATACGTTTTTCGAAGATTAATTTGTTAAAGAAATTAACTAACGATTGAAAGTATGAAAAAAAAACCTAATTTATAGAAATTAATTTTTTTTTATTGTAAAAGTAAAAAACAAAATTGAATAACTTAAATAGTTGTTTTTTTGTCGTAATGAAAATGGAAAGTGATGAATGGCTTTTCGACGGAAAATTTTACAGTTTTTTCTTAGGATAAATATATAAGCATGTAAAGTTTATATAAAGAAAATTTTATAAAACGTCACTGTAGATATATAAAGTTTGACCTTTATATGTTCAATAGCGTACATTCAATCCCGTATTTAATAAAGTGTTCGCCTTTTATTTGTTTTAGTTTTTATATATATAATATATAATATATGTATATTGTAATTGTAAATGTTGTCATTTTAAACAGGTAATTTTCAAAGAATTAATGGCCATGGTTATTTTATGAAGGTTTTTTTTTTGAATATCGCGTAAGAATAGATTTATTATTTCCTTTTTTTTTTTTTTTTTTTCTGATATAAGGGTTCTCAATGATGCTTTTCTAATGTAATTTTTTTTATTAGTCAAACTTTTTTTTTTTTTAAAAAAAAAAAAAATAGAATCAAGGAATATAACATCCGAGTCTGGTGCACATGCCATCTTTTCATCAATTTCTACGACAAGCTGCTAAATTTTATATTTTTTTTAAAGTTCGATAAATTTATTGCCAAAAATTTCTCAATTTCCATAAAGATATGGCAAGTTGCTTGGTTTGCGGCGCACTTACAACACCGATCATAGGATTTTGTTGATTTATATTTAAATAATTTTTAATTTTCTCAATTTCTTTGTCACCCCAAATAGTTTTAACATAATAGAAAGGAATGCTCCGAGTCACGTAGTTCACATCATTAAATTTATCAGAGATATCATCTTTTTGTGAGATAAAAGATACTTTCTCAATTGATCCAATATGATTCGGTAAAATCCTTAAAGGTTTATAAGAATCATCAGATTTTTTCTTTGATTTTTTACCTCGAAATTCGTCATCATCATCATCATCATCATCATCATCAATTATTTGATTTGGAGGAGGATCTTCAAGTCTCAGTACACAATTAAGCCCCGAAATGGGCTTATTATAACATTCATAACAACTTTCTACTTTGATCACTGGATGAAAAGCATTCTCTTTCTTCATAGGAAACCTATGTGTTCCCAACCTATCTATAATTCTATCAAACCTTAATATAGAATCTTCTACTAGTATTTTCCAGATGTGTTCATGCATGTCTTTTCTCCAATACCCATGATTGTCGATCATTTTATATTTACCTATATTTAAAAAAAGGATTCAAAAATTTTTTTTTTAAAAGAAATATTTTTTGAAAGATTTTCTTGGGATACGAATACCTTCTTTTAAAACGTTTCGTAAAGTTTTTGCATTGCATCTTATCCAATGACCTTTACCAGGTCTCTTTGTACCGCCTTCTTCCATAAAATCTGGTACGATCCATACTGAAGAAGTTTCATCATCGTAAGCTCTTATAAACCTTACCAAGAAATCTGTAAAGTGAAAGTGAAATGAAAGTTTTTTAAGAAAACGATTACAAAATTCAATAAAACATTTCTTAGGTTACAAACATATACCTTTGGGAAACCATCTTTGATGATAAATGCATTGACGAATGGGTCCTCCAACCATTGAAGCTTAAAGAGGGGGAAAATAATCTCAATTCATTTTTACGATTTAACTTAAAAAAAAGGGTTATCATTGCAAAAAACTCACCATAAGGATCGATAAAAACATTCTTCTCTAACCGTGTTAAATCATTCAAGTCCGTTACTTTTGGAGCTGGAGCTCTTTTATATCTTGGTGAATTTGCGTAAGGTCCGCTAGGGTCAAGTAAAATTGATTGCGATTCATTTTCATTCTCTTCTCCTTTGAATGAAAAATTTGTATATTTAGGTAAGTTATTATATTTTTTTAAAAGATGGGATGAAGGATTGTTGAATAATTTTGTAAAATTGGAAATCAGAAGAGTTGAACGAAGTGTAGAAGAAAGCTGCATACTTTTTTTACATTATTTTTTTTTTTTTAAATGATCACCTTTATTTTTCTAAGATTCGATCATGTGATTGCAAAATATCCAATCACCACTTAATTGGCGCAGCATACCCGTCCGTAGAAAAGGTGCAAAACAATGACATTAGTCAAAAAGTTTGACCAGACAAAATGAAAGAAGGACTGATTGATTTATTGTAAGATTAAAAAAAAAAAATACGGAACTAGCTTATAAAGTTGGCAAAAAAAATAAAAATAAATAAGGAGGATGCGATTTCAATTACGCGTAATTCATTTTAGGTATTGTAACGACCTGGTAATCGGAACGCAAAATTCTTTATTAATATGAGATCGAAACGAAGGTTTCAATATATATATATATATATATTTTTTTAATGAAAAATATTTTTTTTTTTTTTTTCTTTAGAATATAAAATTGTAACTTTAGATCATTAAGCTAAGCTTTAAAAATTATAATACGTTCATAAAATTAATACTTTACATGTTGATTAGTAATATTACATTCAAAAGAATAACTTAAATATGGACATAATCACCTCAGCAAAACGTTAAATGATTTCACTTACCATTTTATATGCAAATTAATGAAATTAAATTTAATTTATAAATATTTAATAAATGTTTATAATTTTTGTTAAAAATGAAGTAAATCAAGGTGTATATATATATATATTTTTTTTTTAATTGTTCAGAATTCTACTATAGTAACAAGCTTTTGGATGTGGTTTATAATTATTCAAAAGGATCAAATAATCACTTTTAATCATTTCCTGCCTTTCCATTTCGGCTTTAGCTATTAAATCGGGTTTTAAATTCCAACTCTCGATAACTTTAATGATTTCATCAATGTTTGGCCTTTTAAATGGAAAGTGATTCCAACACTCTTCCATTAAATCCAAATAAAATTTTGGTGTTCCCTTGGTGATTTCAGGACGCAAACCATCAATAATCTTTTCTATTAAATCTTCATCATGAGCAAGGTGAACAAAAGGTGGTTGCCCTGAAGTTAATTCCCACATTATCATCGCGAAAGAATAAATATCTGAAGCTGTCGTATATAATTCATCATTGTTGCTGTTAAATAATATTTCGGGGGACGTAAAAGGTATTAAACCATAACGTTTTTGATGTGACGATGAATTTGAAAATTCGTTTGCCGGTGTGCACATTCCAAAATCCGAGATCAATATATCATATTCTTGTGAACTTTCACTTTCCTCTTCTAAAAAAGATTTTGAAAGGTTTAATAAAATGTTCCCATCATGAATACCAAGATGCGCACATCCGTGATCATGTATATCCTTCAACCCTTTTGCCACATCTAATAACATGGAAATTTTTTGAATCCAATCAATTTCAACGAAATTATCTCGTAGATATTGACGTAAGTCTCCTCCGTTTGCGTATTGCATAACTAAGATATAATCATTTGTTTCTGGGTCTTGAGAAATTCCGTAAAGTTTTGGACTTTTGCTTGAATTTATTATGGTAAAACTTGATTCAAGCTTGGGAAGAAGTGAAGAAAAAAGGGGTTAATAAATTTATTACTTCAAAAAAAAAGAGAGGTTTAAACAATATATTACCTGATGAACAAATTCAATTCCAACATTCTTTGAATTCTTTAATTGTTTAAGAGCTACATATTGAGATCCGGTTGTGCTCTTACCACATGAAAAGTTCCTTTTTAAAATCTGTCAAAATGCGTCAAAATGTCAAATATATAAAATTATATAAATATAAAATAATAAATAAACGTGTATACATAATAAATACCTCAATTTCAAGTCTATCAAGAACACGATCATGCCATAATTTTAAATCGTTAGGTTGAGATGGTGATAACCTTTTCTTATTATGCCTTAACCCAAATATTTTAACGACTTTAGCCCACCCTTCCGATTTTTTTTTGATACAAGGTAAATTTTGTGTACTGTCTCTTACATTTTTTACGCCGAATTCTCTAACGTAACTGGGAGCCTCTTCATAAACCAACTTCCAAATAAATTCATCATGATGTTTTTCCATCTCATTCATCCAACCTTTAATGGTACCAAAACAAGGTCCGTTATTCCAAGAAGCGAGGTAAACTTTACTAAATCCACCTTCCTCTAATAATATATTATTGTCAAATTCGTTGAAAGGAATAAACTTCAGGTAATCTCCCTCACGTGACGTTGTCAACTGAGTCCTTTTGATGAATTCATCTAATCCTTCTATTCCACTCGTCCAATTACCAAAATTTTCTTTAAATAACCTTATTTCACATTCCTTACACCATAATATCGAGTTGATCATATACGGCGTTTTGCATCTAAAGCAACACTCTGATGGTAATATGGGAAATGATGATGGCATTGGTTCATTCGGTAAGATTCTTAAATAATTATAAACCCTATCGAAGTATGTTGTTGTATAATCTCTTAATGATTGTTTACTTCCTAAATACGGTTTACGTTTTTCCGATTGCATCTCTAAAAATTAATTTAATTTCTTTCTTTCTTTTTTTTTTTTAGATTATTTTCCTGAATCGAGAGGAACCAAATCCCCAAGTTCAACCGTCAGGAAAAGCTTGCAAAAAAAAAAAAAAAGAAAGGAAAAACAAAGTATCGCTCCTAGTTATTATTAAATTATTTTTTCGCGAGTTTATTGGAGGATTTTTTTTCTTTTTCTTTTTTTTTTTTTTTTGAAATTTATTTATTTATTTTACAAAGATAGTCGATCTTTAATTTATTGTTTAAAGTTTGAAACAAAAAAAAAAAAAAAAAATAAATAAAAAAAAAAAAAAATAGAAAGGTCAAACTTTTAAAAACGAAAAAGCAAAAGAAATCATAGCATATATATAACAAGATAAATACGATGCTACCAATCGTGTACTGATATTAACAAAATCATATAGATTTCATGCCGAATATATGAAAACAATCTCTCTTTGTCTGCGCCACCATTCAAGAGCATGTGGACGACGAATATAGGTAATAAAATTAAGGGACCAATCAAATTGATTCACTTATGCGTTTTATAATCTTTATTTTTCGAGAAAAGAATTTGTTTAACACACAAGTTTTTTTTTTTTTTAATAACAAACATTGGTTTGAACAATATATATATATATATTTATATGTTTATTTATTTATTTATTTATCCTTGTAAAAATAATTATTTTCTCTCACACTTTGTACCATCTCCTGCCTTGAATTTTTCCCAAATATGGGAAATAAATTTTTTTTGTAGTACTTTGTAAAGGAATTGATTTGTTTAAAAAAAAAAAAAACGCTTTCCTTTTTTTCCTTTTAAATATTACATAATTGATTCGATTCATTGTATACGTTCAAATTTATGTGCATTTTTGTCGTCATTTTTCATAAGTTGGCGCAGTATGTCAACATAATTATCGGTGGTCAGTTAAAGAAATCAAAGAAAAGGTGCTACGCGAATGCAAACAAGTTCCATACAATAGATATGTTTTCAATTGTTTCTTTGGTGTTTCATTCGATGCTTAAATCTCCTCAGAGAACACACCTGAAGATAACACCCTGTAAAAGATCCTGTAAATACTGAAAATCTTTCAACCAAAAAACCATTATTGTGCAAGCGTGTTTATTTATGTATTCTAATAATAAGTATTAATACATTACATTTATTAATACCTAGATATTTGGCTGTTTGACCATTTTTTGCCATTGGCTACGGTCAAATGGTCAAAAATCTCTTGGCCGCGGCCAAATGCCAACACTGACGTACGGTATTACGTAAAAAGTTGATACTATACAACCGTAGTAAGAAACCAACTTTTTGAACACGAGAATCCTTTTTAAGATATTATTATTTAATAAACGGTTAAGTTTCTGTCTGAAGTTATAATATCTCCCTTCATGATAGTAATTTAGACAATATAATCCCGTTTATTTTCAGGTTCGAACGCGTTCATTTCGGAAAAGAAAATATTTTTATTTCACAGATCACCGTTTTCTATTCATCTCCAAGATGGTAATTTAGGACAGAATTGCTAAAGGTGTTGCATCTAAATACTTGAGAAAATGAGAGAACATGCCCCTTTATTTTACCCAATCTTGGTGATTTTCAACAATGTCTCACCCAAAGTACATGATGACGAATTGCAAGTGTTATTGATATTTCAATAAAATTAACTCGCAAATATTTAACACTTTGCAACACAAAAAAACCAAAACAAACAAACTACATACCGAAAGTTATTGGTTAACTTCGATAGAAGAGTTGATAACGAACTAGCATCTAAACAATGAGAAATATTGATATGATACTATGAACGATCTGTAATCTCCGGAATGTAGTTTGGATGCTAAATGGATGCGAAAAAAAGTTCCTTGTAAATAAAAGGTTTAATTATATTTCATTTCAATGTGTAAGTTTATTTTTACCAAATCTCTTTTTTTTTTTAAAAAAAAAAAAAAAGAAATCAATAAATAAAAATGAGTAAAGCTCCATGCATGCATAAGAATCGATACATCAACTTCTTTTTTTTTTTTTAAAAAAAAAAAAAAAAAAAAAAAAACTAAAATAAATAAATAAATAGAAAACATTATTTCTATAATACAAAGAATAATACAAAGAATAAATAAATATATTATATTATCTATATCTTCTGAGTTCATCTTCTAAACAAATGCTTAGTCTCAATTCAGCAACAGAAGAGACCAATTCATCAAAAAGATAAGATAAGATATCCTTTCTTCCTTTAAGTTCATTATTATTCATTGGAATTTTACATCTTTTAACGATTGAAATTCTATTTAACCACCTTTGCAACGAATCCAAACTTTGTGTCGTAGAAGAATGAATTGGTATGGCTTTCCTATGCGATGAAATGGCTTTATCATAACTATTACGTGACCATCCATGCCAAAATGCACAAAAAAAACCAATAAGGCATCCAAGTATTGTCTAAAGAAAAAGGAAATGATGGTAAGCGAATTAATAGGATGAAAAGATTAAAATTGATAATAATTGAAAAAAAAAAAAATTACCGTTATGGGACCAAATGGAACATAATCTGTTTGACGATAATAATGATATATTGATGGTAATGCAATAGCTATAAGTCTATGAAAGAAACCGTTCATCATAATAATAAGAATTATTATTATTCTTATTTTAAATATAAATAAATATATATAGATATTGGGTTGATAATTGAATAAATCACTTGCAAATTAAAACTCAACTTACATTGATAAAACATAAGAAAAATTGGCCATGTTTCTGCGCTTTTTCCATTTTTCTACATCTGATTGTAAATTTCCATATGCTGTCTCTACGCAACGATCAACCTCACGAACCATCATCGTAAGTTCTTGAAGGCGATCTGCAAAATGGAAATATTGATGATGAATTAAATCCGAGTGTACTTATCAAGATGCGAGCAGTTTCATCAATTTACCTTCAAATTTATCAAATCCAATGTCAATTAATGCTTTTTCCAAGTCAGTAAGACTTTCAATATATTTAACTTTCATAAATTTTATTGAATTAGCAAATAACGGACATACTCCAGGTGAATGAAAATCCTCATAAGTCTCGTTCAGATGAACCAAATCACGTATCAAGTTTAATATACGCACCACCAATAAGAAAAACGAATCATATATATGCTATAAATATATCATATAAAAAATTGATATAAATTTCGATTGGTGAATAAATGTTCTGTGAATAAAAAAAACAAAACCAAAACCAAAAATCTAAACGTACCTTGTCAAATTTTTTTTCAATTTTGCGATCTTGAATTAAAGCATTGAGAATTTCAATGAATATCTTGCCCATATCTTCATCAAATGGATAACGACCACGCGTCAACACTACGGTCATGACAACTTCATTAATGCCTCGATCGACACGTATGACGGGACCGGGAAATAATTTCCTGAAGGCTCCAGATTCAAAATCATCCAACAAATCATCAATAACCACATCTAGTAATACCGGATCAATATTATCGCTTAACGCTCGTAAGATTGTGTGCCTAGATTCTGATTCTGATTTTGTAATTGAATTATCATGCGAAGTCTCTGATGATTGTAAAATGCATTCGTAACTTGTGCTATCTAATGGCACCCAATCTGCAAAGCCATTAAGAGTTAATTCGGCAACCGAGGTGGATGTTCGAAGACCTTCCACAACGTCAGCATGAGATTTATTACTAAACTTGATTTTGACCTGCGAAAAAAAGTATAAAAAAAAAAAAAAATCAACTTAAATTCAAAGGTGCAAAATAACGAAAACCTAATCTTTATTACCTTTAATCTTGTCGGATCATTTGTCTCGATAGATGAGCCAGCTCTTAATTCTATCCTATGATCCGAGCATCTTGAATAGGTTCTTTCAAAATCATTCAAGAAAGATATAGAACCCGCGGGTCCTGCAACGTCCGTGATTGCTTCAAGAATTTCACGTTTTGTACCCTATTGTGCAAAGGTAAGTATCGGTATTAGCGGAAAATAAAGGATTTTCAAGTAAAGATACATTCTTCCCGAGTCTCCCGCCTTTTCTGCGTACCCGCCAACATACTTTTAGGTTATATATTTGAAATAAAGCATAATCTGTATCAAAATGGAACTTAGCAGCGGTATCTTCCTCAACAAAATGAAATCTGCCATTATAATAAATTACAGGTTTTATTGAACCATTAAGGTCATGCGTAGGTATACTGGTATCCATAGAAGCATTTATTTTGTTTAAAACATTCAAGGAATTCACTGGAGAAAGAAACCTGCCTAGATATGAAAGTTTACGAGGCATTGCGCATGTCGTAATCGCATATTTTTTTAATCCTATTAATCCTATTAAGGGAATTTAACGCCAACTCCAGCCTCGATTAAAACACAAAGACAGGAAATGTACTCTAAATTTTTTTTTTTTTTTTTTTTTTTTTTATACGTTTATGTTTTATTCTAAATTTGGATCTTTATAAATTATATTTTTAATATGGAAATAGATTGTCGTCTATTGATAATTTCAACCCAATCAAGAAAATTCTTCAAACGATTTTCAACACATTTTACATTATTTTCATGATAATGTACAGATGAAGAGCATATGAAAAATTTTTTTTTTTTTTTATGCATCCTCAAAAGATGATGTTAAAAAAAATCTGTTTTTTTAAATAAAACGTTACATGTTAAACATTACATTTAAATGCAAGAAAACAAACTGAAACTTTACATGCAGGCAGATGCTGTTATTAACGGAAAGAAATTATAAAAGAAATTCAAGTACCACAAGTTAAAAAAGTACGATTTCAAAGAACCGATAACGATGTGTTACTAGTCAGAAAATGAATTTTTCTAGATGGGCGTTTAGATCAAGTGATGTGGATAAAGAGAATCTCGGTTTTGTCCGCAGTGCTGCGTTTTTGAAATTTTGTTTTGAAAATAAATTTTTAGGGATATTAAATCGCGCTAACCTTGTAATCCTTTCACGCGCAATTTAAAATTTTTTAATAATTTAAATTTCAACACGCGGCGTCGACTATTTAGTCATAAAAAAGCGTTTATTATCATCTTGACTCACGATTTTAATTGATGGCATATAAATTATACTTTGTGTCCATCGTGTTCATCTTTTATGTCATCATCATATATAAATGCTCATTTGTTTTGAGGGAACTAAAAGAAAAAAAAAAAAAAAATTAAGAAAATTGTATTCATTATAATTCTGGTCAAATGAGTACGTTTGGTGAAATTAAGTGCTGAATCAATGATTGGTCAAAATGGTCGTGTTTGAAATCACGTGGTTTCTGTGTAACGAAATCAAAAAAATTTGATGTAAAATTTTAACCATTCGATTCACATCTTTTAAAGTCGCTGTTCTCAATACATCGTCTTTCGGAGTTGGGTTTCTTTATTGTCAAAGTTTTTGGATTAAAGATAATAGATTAAACTATGACTCGTGCAAATCAGAAGAGAAAAGCTGCCTCTCCTGTACCTTCAAATAATTCCAACAGAAATAAAAAAGACCAAACACCGGGAAACAATAAATCTATATCTAATGGATCCAAGTATCCTAAAACGAATAAACAAGACAAGAATGAACAGGTGATCGTGCGTAATTCTTCCAAGACTGAAATTAATGATTTTCCTAGAGGTGGTAAGGCATCCGAGTATTCTATTAAAAATGGAAAGGAAAGAAACCATCGAGATGATATCTTTAATGATGTAAGTGTTATAAAGATCACGAGAAATTCTCATTTGTTAGATAATTCTTATAAATAAACTGATGGGGAAATTCAAATCTCCTTAAAGAATGAAGACAATAAATCATCTGATGAGGAGGTAGATGAAGTACCTGTTAAGAAAAAGAGAAAATCCGTATCAAAATCAAACCCATTGAAATTTGCAAAAGATGCGGACGCTAAGTTAAATAATTTCAAAAAAGATTCGGTGGAATTATTGTCAATTCAGGTAAGTTTTAATTTTAATTCTTTTTTAATTTATTCGTTAGATGTTATTATATGATGATAATGGTATTTGATTCATTCATTTTTTTTTTTAAGCATCTTAACGTTGGAGCATATTTCTTGGGTCGAATTGTACAAGTAAATTCTGTGAATTTGGTTGTATCACTTCCCTATCAAATGGTAGGGTATGTTTCAATAAATGAAGTTTCTCGAACGTTATCCAAAATTGTTGCCAGCATGGCAGATTCCGATGATGATGATGATGATGATGATGACGAGGATGAGATTGAAAATGATAAAAATCAATTACCAGAATTATCGTCACTATTTAGAGTAGGTCAATGGATTCGATGCAAAGTTTCTCGTCTTGAATCTCCGGTTGCCGCTACATCAAAACATTGGCGTATACATCTAACGCTAGTTCCAGATGAAGTTAATTCCGATATAATGGTTGCTGACTTGTCTAAAGGAATGGTATTTATAAATAAAACAAGATTACTTTTTGTTGAATTTCCAAATTAAATATTCATGTTTTTTTTCCATTAGGTCATGTCAGCTTCCGTTGAAAGTGTGGAAGACCATGGATATATTCTTTCTATTGGATTGGATGGTATCAGTGGATTTTTGCATAATGACGACGCAAAAGATTATATAAATAGTTATAACAATGGTAATGAATTTGCTGTGGGACAAGTTATTACCGTTAGTGTTATTGATGAGTTAGATAACAGACGAACTGTTAGGTTGACAGCAGATCCGGAAATTGTTGCTAAAACAAGAATTTCAGACGCTACCGTACAGAATATTTGTTCGCTTCTTCCTGGAAATTTAATTACAACAATTGTAACAGATATTTGTTCAAATGGTTTACGTGTAAAGATAATGGGTCTTTTAGATGGAATCATTGATTTTTTCCATGGGCCAAAGATCATGAAAGATTCCCATGAATTCCATGAAAATTTTAAAATTGGTAGCAAAGTACATGGTAGAATTATTTATGTTTCTTTCACAACTGAGGCCAAAAGGATAAGATTATCTCTTTCACCGCATGTTATTAAATTGGAACAAACTAAATTAAATATTGACAGAGAGTTGTCAATTGATAAGGCTCCCATAGGAGAAATACTGGAAAATGTTATGGTCAAAAAAGTTGATAGGCGTAAAGGTGTATTGGTGGAAATTGAAAATATGAATGTAAATGGATATGTTCGGGTGAGTTAACTTGATGAATAACATTCAAAATTTTAATTTAGAATAAATGAAATTAACTTATTTAACCTTAGTTTTCAGATTCAGAAAACACAAATGATTTGATACCAGGCTCGGCTCATCGAGCTCGTGTAATTGGATTTGCTGCCGTTGATAATCTTTTGTTATTATCAACAAAGAAGTCTGTTCTGGAACAAAAATATTTTAGATTTGATGATGTCAATATTGGAGAAATTACAGAGGTAATAAATTTCATTCATTAGCTAATAATTCATCATTATATTATAATTAATGAGATTCTTTTGCTTCTCAAATTTTTTAGTGTAAAATTATAAACATTATAGACAACGGAATTTTGGTTGCATTATCTGATAATATAACAGCATTAGCTCCCAACACACACCTTTCCGACACAATATTTACTCATCCATCTCAAAAATTCAAAATTGGAACTACTCATAAATGTCGAGTTCTTAACACGGACCCGCCAAACAATCATATTTACGTTACCTTCCGTCCTATACTTATTAATTCCGATTTGCCAATCTTCAAATCATTTGATGATGTAAAATCCGGAATCGTTACCCATGGAATCATATCCGGGATTATAGGACAAGGTTGTATCGTACAATTCTTTGGTGGGTTAAAAGCTTTTATACCGATTAATCAATGTGGTATTGAAGCGATAAAGAATCCAAAGGATCATTTTCAAATCGGACAGATTGTAAAATGTAGGATAACGAAAGTTGTTAAGGATAAGGAGTTGATTATGGGAAGTTTCCAAATTAATGATGCTACAAATAGTGATCTAAGTGAAATTAATTTGGGTGATGTAAGTAAGACTGTTTAATATATCAAATCTTTGGTTGATTTTCATAATAAAATTTTAATTTCTAGATCAGAATATTCTTTCAATATTTTAACTTCATACTTTTGCTATAATAATTATTATTATTACCTTATCATTTTTCCCTATTAATTCTATCCTCACTAATCAGATTACAAAAGGAAAAATCTTACAAATCAAAGATAATACTATAATATTATCCCTTATACCCTCACAAATTCGTGCACATCTTCCCATTTCTCATTTTTCGGATCATATTACTCCTTCTCACTTATCGCACATTCAAGAGCAACTAAAACTTAATGACGTTTTAAGCAATTTAATGGTTATTGCAAAAAATGAGCCAAAAGGTTTTGTTAATGTAACAAAAAAATCTTTATTAATCGAAGCAAAAAGGAATAATAAGTTCCCTGAAAAATTAGATGATATTGAAGTAGGAGACGTAGTGTGTGGGTACGTCAAAAGTGTTACCGATTACGCCGTTTTCATAGGATTTTTGGGAGGATTTAGTTCTAGAGCTACAAGAGACGTGAGTTATTAAGTTATTTGAGAGAATGGTTAAGATCATTTGATGAATTGATATATATATTTGATACTTATAATCATCGTATTTTTTCATCACAGAAATTAGCAGATCATTTTATTGCTAGCCCAGTTGGGATTTTTCATGTTAATCAATCAGTTGTTGGTTTAATAACGCATATTGATAAAGAAACGTCAAAATTCGACATTTCATTAAAACCATCAGAAATTTCCATCAGCAAATCTCTGTCATTTATTAATCAAGGTAATTTCATTAAATCTTACTTTGAGGAACTTTTACATACGGGAAAAAATTTGACTAGGCAGGAAGAAATGAAAGTAATGATCGGAGAACGCGTAAAGTGTCTGGTTAAGAAAAGGTTGCCATCTAAACAAGACGACGATATGAATGATGATGATCACGGAGGTTGGAAAGTTGAAGTTATTATGGTAAATGAAAATAATTCCAAAAAGATCAAAGGAGTAGTTAGCGAAGAGCAAGCCAATACTAGGAATGATATTAAAGAAGGTGACCAAATAGAAGGAGTCGTCCTTGATATGGATATGAAAGGAAAGAATATTGATTTGGGCATTCGACATAATATGATTTCTTTTGGAAAGAATGGAAAGCGAAACAAAAACAAAAATATTACCGATAGTGTTGTTAGCGTAAGTGTTTCATTTTGTGAAAAATCTTTATTTTTACATAAATTACTAAAAAAAAAAAAATTTTCTCTAGAGAAAAGATTTGAAAAAACTTTTAAATGAAAAGACATTGATCGATGCAATAATAGAACAAGTTAAAGAAGATTATATTATTGTGTCATTACCCGGGCAGTCTAACGCTATAGCATTCGCAGCCTCAAAATCCTTTAATAATCGTTCCTCACCTTTTATGAAATATCAATTTGGACAAACCATCAAAGTTCAAATAACTCATGTACCTCACCATCTTCATAAAAAATCTCTTAATGATTCCGCATTTCAAAAGCACACGTTACAACATCGTGTTTTGGTGTCTATTATAGCTTCAGATCAAGATGACAAATTAATAATATCTGGAACAAAAACTATTGATGATTTTAATGAAGGTCAAGTTATTAAAGGCACGGTTTCGGGTGTGGAAAATTATGGAATATTTATAAAGATTGATAATAGTATTGTAAGTGGATTATGCCATAAATCAAAAATATCTGATGATTATGTCAAGGAAGTGAGTAGCTTGTTTAAAATTGGTGATCATGTCAAAGCAAAGATTTTGAACATTGATAAAGAGAAGCAGAAAGTTGGTTTTGTCATGAGAAAGAGTTATTTTAAAAGTGACGACGATCAAATGGATACGGATGATAATGAGAGTGAAGAGGATTCAGTAGAGGGTTCGGAAGACGAGCAAATGGAGGTAAATTTTTTAAGCAAAAACTGGTTATTGTAATTTTAAGTTGACTTTTATCTTATTTTATTTATAGGTTGATAAAGATTTGGCCGATAAATCCAGATCAATGAACTTACATTGGGAAATCGATTCATATGGTCAGAATTCAAATAATATTGAAAGTGAAGAAGAAGAAGAAGAAGGTATAATCGAGCTACAAATCGATTCAAATGAACAGAACGAAGTTGCACCATTACCAATTTCAGGTTCTTGGAAATGGGAAGAGGATGATGATGCCTCTAAAAATCATTCAACTCGAAAAGAAACTTCACCAAATCATTCAGAACTTGAATTGGAAGACGAGCAAAAGTCTCAAAATAAAAAAAATAAGAAAAAATCAAAACATCTTGAATTAGTTGACCAAACTGGTGATTTAATGACACAAAAACCCGAAGTTGATGTGGATTTTGAAAGATTATTAATAGGATCACCCAATTCTTCATATTTATGGATGCAATATATGGTTCATCAAATCAAATTATCTGAAATCGATAAAGCAAGAGAAATTGGTGAAAGAGCTTTGAAAATCATTAATTTCAGAGAAGAGCAAGAGAGGTTGAATATATGGATTGCCTTGATGAATTTAGAGAATAATTATGGAAGTGAAGAAACCATGTCTAGAATTCTTACTAGAGCTTTACAAGCTTGTGATCAAAAGAAAATATATACAATTCTTGTAGAGATTTATGAAAAATCGAATAAGCTCGAGGTCAGTGCTTTTATATTTTAATCATTATATCTAAATTAGTTTGATGATAAAATTTATTTATGAAAAAAAAAAAATTTCCTTTTGATAGCTCGTGGAAAATACTTACAATACCATGATTAAGAAATTTTCACAAAGCTCCAAAGTCTGGAGTAAAATGGGACTCTACTATACTCGGAATGGTAAAATCGAAGATGCGAGAGCTTTATTACAAAAAAGTTTAAAAATATTACCAAAACGGAAACGTAAGTTAAATTTTTGACGATTGGTAGTATCTATCAAATAATTTAATTTCTTGATATATATATTCAATCTTTATCAGACGTTAAAACCATTACAAAATTCGCTCAAATGGAATTCAAACATGGGGAGGTGGAAAGAGGACGAACTATATTTGAAGGGATGATGAATAATTACCCTAAAAGAATTGATTTATGGTCAATTTATATTGACATGGAAATTAAAGCCAAAGATTATAATGCTGTCAGGTAAATTATTTTTTCTAAATGATATTCTCTCTGTTGAATACTCAAAATGCTCTAATTCCTTTAGACGTCTATTTCAACGCGTTATAAGTTTGAAATTCTCATCAAAAAAGATGAAATTCTTATTTAAAAAATGGTTACAATTTGAAATTGAACATGGTAATGAAAAACAAATCGAAGAAGTTAAAGAAAAAGCAAAAGTTGTAGCCGAAACCGTGAGCTAAGTTATTAGATTATCAATGGAATATAAATTGATCTCGATTTAATTTAACTAAAATTAATGATCGCATAAGTACATTATACGAATAAGGATAAATCACCATTTTGTCGATCATTAAAAAAAATTTATATAAAAGGACTTAATTTAAAAAAAAAATCTCTTTTTCTTTTACTTTATTAAACATTGATTAAAATATATTTATTATTACAGATAATAATTACACTCTAATTGTTTACAATTATATATTATTGTTCAAATTATATAAACTAAAATAAATTAAATAAATAAATTTTATTTTGTAACTCCCTTTTTAGAACTAGTTTTCTTTTCTCTGATATTTACTCCACCGTTTACTTCATCTTCAATACTTTTTTGTTTTTTCTTTTTGGATTTTTCTTTTTTTGTTTCATTATTATTCTCTTCTTTCGTATTAGAATCTTTCGATTTCTTCTTCTTCTTCTTTGGTATTTTATTTTTTGTCTCCGTAATTGATTGTTCTTTTGTCTTCTCTTTCTTTATACTTTTGATATAAGTATCCAATAATGAGTCCTCCGTATTTTGTGAACTTTGTATATTTGATTTATCCAATCCTCCCCATGGGGAAGACGATATTAATTCCTCATCAAATGATTTAGGGTGATGTAGGTGAAGGTTTTGATTATGCATTTCATCTTTTGCCGACTATAGATTAAATATGAAAGATTTGATTTTAGAAGTTTCGTTAAAATAATAAGAAGTAATAAATGATATTTTACCTCTGAATTACGATTTCGATGATCTGTTGAGGAATTTTGTCCTACTGGAGAATTGAAAAATATTTCTTTACGTGATTGATGAGTAGTTGGTGAAGAAACTTTCGTATCTTTAACTTGTTGATTCGATTCTCTTTCCAACCAAGGATTATCTTGACCTTCACCTATCTCTTCATATGCACTTGGGGTTCCGAAAGTCATAGGTGTATATTCTTCCATGTCAAAAGATGAATCTACAAAAGTATGATGTCCTTGTGATGAGTTTGATACTCCCATGTTATCTGATTCCAAATAAGGATTATTAATCATTGATAAAACATGTTCCGGATATTTGGATGTTTCGGGATCTAAAAAGTTACTTTCTTCTCTTAGGGCTCTTAATTCTTGACTCAATCGTGATTTTTCAATTAGAGAAGCTGCATTCGAAGGCCTACGTTCCAGTAAGTTCATCTGCTTTGCACCTGTTATTAAATCATCATCGCTACTATCGCTAACAATAAGAGCGGAAGCATTACTATTTTGGCGTTTCCAAACATCGTTCAGATCATCATTAAAGCTGGGTGGCTGACGAATATTCGTAGTTTTATTACCATCTTCAGTTTCTTCCATATCATTCGACACATCTCCAACAAGATCCTCGTCAGCAGTAACCATTGGATTTGATAAATTCAAATCATCTTGTTCCTGTTCCTCAACTTTAGGTGGATGATTAGGAGGTTGAGCAAATCTTGGATCAGGAGTATCATCAAAGAAATCATCTTCAAGTTGTCCTGCATCAAATTCTTCAATGATAGCTATATTAGGTGTTGCTGCTTTAGGCCTTTTTGATTTTAACGAAGTTGAAGTGCTTTGAGCTAAATTTAACTTTGGTGATATTGGTTCTACAATATCGCCCGTAATTTCACCACCTATCAAACAATAAGAAAGTATGTTTTATATTTAGTTAAATATATCCTTATATTTACGTAAATTATTGATATTTCTTACCAGATTCTTGTAGAGAAAAATCTTGATAATCTTTATCCCATTGATCTTTTATAGATGATTTTTCTTGCACCAACATATCTTGTTCCATTTCTATTTAGAAAATAATTATTAGAAACCAAATACATATAGTTATATATATATATATATATTAAATAACCAAGTTTATGAAATATACGTTTAGATTCCGGAACATTATCAACATTATCTGATATACTGTGCAGTTTTCGAGCAGAACTTGGAATTTGTTCACAATTATCAAGTGTATCTAAAAGGATAGCCAATTCTTTTGTCTTTAATTCCAATTGTTGTCGAAGTATGTCTCTCTGTAATTGCAAGAAAGGAACTCCAAAATATTTATGTATATATTCCAGTCCAAATCCGTTAAGCATACTTGTTTCAACATAACGAACCATGTTTGCTGTAGGATATTCAGTCACTCTAAGTCTATTACAATCTGCTATAGCCTGATAAACTTGTGATTGTGGGATCGCACGTTGCGAACTATGTATGAATTGTTTATTAATGACAATAATAAATGAATAAATAATAAGAAACTAAAAATGAATATTAAGATTACCTTAGATCACTAAAATTACCCTATAATGAAATGATTCGAATTAAAATTTTATATATTAAATTTCAAAACAATAAAAAATTTTAACATACTAAAAGCAATACGGCCATATTCACTGGGATCGATTTTAATTCTTTAATAGCATAATCAAAAGTCCAAGTCTTTGTTATATCAAACAATAAGATTATACCGTGAGTATTTCGATATACATTAATTGTTGCTGCATCCAGTGTAAGTTGATCCGGTGATAATTCTGTTGCCTGTTGTACGGGTGAAGTTGATGCGACTTGATCATTTTCTATCTTTAGTCCAGTGCCATTTGATAAATTAGGTCTTTTACTACTAGACGTTGGATTAATTCCCTTATCAACTACATCCCAGATTTCCACTTTGATGACATCATTTGTCTGATTATAATTCCATTGTATATTTGCAACTTGAATTTGTGATGTTGTGACATAATCTTCTTTAAATGCGTCTCCTTGTAGTCGATTAACTAGACGTTAGAATAAAAATCCCTTGATTAATCAATCAACTTTGCCAATTCCATTAAATGAACAATTTAATCACTTACACAATGTAGTCTTTCCGGTTCGAATGTCACCACGTATTATAATTTTCACTGAAGAAGAAAAGATCAATTAAAATAATTAATAAACAAATAAAATAAACATTAATTTGCTTTACTTACTGTTGTATTGAACTCCCTTTCGAAACATTCCTTGCATAGGTTTAAGAATTGTACTTTGAGGTTGAGCATCTTGATACGAAATTTCTTTTGCTTGTTCGTTACCCTATAAATTAAAAATAATAATAATTTTAAAAAATAATAGTAACTTGGAAAGTATAAATCAACAAATTACAGAAACGAACCATTTCGTGAGTCCTGAAATTTTTTTTTTAAAGAGAAAATTAATGGTAAATTTTTTTCGCCGCCCGCATTGTTGTGAAACCAAATAAAAAGAGTATTAGGAAACCTGGTGTTTGAATAATTTGATTGGTTAAATTGCCACTCACGATTTCGATAATCTGTTGGGTATATAAGCCTCCTTTGGATCGTACTTGCAAGATATTATTATGTCTTCTTCACTATCAAGTAATCTTTTTGGCCGATTTTCTTCGGTCCTATCTTCAAGATTATCTTCTACAATTTCATTTACCAACACAAATACTTTATTGAAACCCTTTT
>CAJVPQ010000864.1:0-22503 GCA_910591825.1 Funneliformis caledonium
ATTAAAATTATACTATTGGAAGCATAAAATACACATCACTGGCGTTTTGTATCACACTGCTATATATTATTATGTAATGCATTGCAGCTGCGGTAATGCTGTAATGTTATAGTTTACACTTATATTCTAAGAAAGTCAGAAGTCTAAGGGTCCAAGAATGCCGTTTCTAAACAAAGGAAGAGGAAAAAGAGCAGAAGGAAAGGGAAAGAGGAAATACAAAAAAGGGTGTGCATTTATATAGGGTATATTTATAGAGAGTTGACTGTAATATAATAATCATAATTAGTAGGTATTGTTAACTTTTTATTTAATCTGTAAATTTAAAGTAATATTAATTTAAAAATACTTTTTTTTATAATAATTTATTATATATTTATCTTTAAAAATTCAATTAATTAATTATTTTTTTTTTAATTTTTACTTAAAAATTTATTATAAAAAGAATTAATTTTAATTTTAATAATTATTTTAAAATATTTAAAAATAATTAAAAAATAATTTTAAATAATTAGGATTATTTTTTAACATAGGCAGTGAAATAGGTATATAAGAAAATTATTAGCTATTTTAGAAAGCGAGATTTGTATTTTAAACAAATTATTAATCTAAATTAATATTTTTTCTTGTAATTTTATTTAAAATTACCTGTAAATTTGTAGACAAAACTATTAAAAAATAATTAATTTTATAAAAATTCTTAATTTTTTAAATTTTTAGTTATTAAACTTTGATTTTAAGTTTTTTTTTTACAAAATAATTTTAGCATTTTTTATATAAAATTCAATATAAAAAAAAATTACTATTTAATTTTATTATATATAAAATAATAAATAATAAAATATAAAAATAATATAAAATATATAAATATAATTTAATTGTAAAATTATATTAAATTTTTAATAAATAATAAATATAAAAAAAATATAAAAAGTTAATAATATTAAGATTTTACAAATGATAAATTTTATATAATTAAATATTAATATATTTTAAAAAAATTATTTAATATAATATTATATAGAAAAATTACTAAAAAAATCAGACATTAAAAATTTTTTTAATAAAATTTGATTTTTATTATATTTTAATTTTTAATATTATTAGATTAAAATAGAATAAATTTTTAATTTTAATCAAAAATTTTTAAAGTTTGATTTATCTAACAAATTTCTTATATATTAATAAATATATAAATTTTTAATAATTCATATTTTAATATAATGTTTTTTATTATATAATTAAATTTAAAATTCATTTAAAATAATATTATATATATATTATATTATTCTTTAAAAATTTTTTAAAAAAAAATTATTTATTATATAATATATTTAAATACACATTATTTATATTTTTTTTTAATCTTATATTAATATTTATAAATATATAGTTAGAAATAAATTTAAGATTTAATTTTTTAATTTATTAATAAATTAATAAATATTATATATATATGATATAAGAAGTCTATACTTAACAATATAAATGAAACATTTAAAAATTTTTTAACTTGTTAAAAAAATAAAATTTAGAAAAATAAACTGATAACTTCATTCTTTAAAATAAGCTCTATTAAATTACCAGTTAGTTTTTTAAAATAAGTTCTATATAAAAGTTTTAGACATTTAAATTTGAATAATTTTCATATGATTGTTCTAAATTTAAAACATATATTATTAATTGAAATTTATGATAATTCAAGCCAGTATTATAATAATTAAACTTGAATTATTATAATTTTAAATGATACACAAAAAAAAATGAATTAATATCTCATTTTTTATTAGTCAATTATCAATCATGTGATATAAAATTCACAAAAAATTTTAAAACATTATTAAGTTAAGACTTTCAGTACTATATATTTAAAATAAATTTTTATAAAAAAAAAATTTATTAAAATTTTTATATATTATAATATTTTAAATAAAAAATTATTATATTATTATATTATTATTCCTTTAATTATTTTATCTATAAATTTATAAGTAATTTTATTTATTAATTAAAATCATTTTTAATTATTTATAAATATTTTTAAAATATATTATTAATTTTATGATATTTTTTAAAAAATCAAAAAAAAATGTAATTTTTAAAGATAATATATAATAAATTATTATTAAAAAGAATTAATTTTTTAAACTCATATATCTTGTTATTAATCAATCTTAAAATTATAAAAATACTATTTTTTAATAGTTTTAATAATAAACTAAATTTTTTTTTAAATAATTATTACATAATAAATTATTTTTAAAAATTAAAAAATTGAAACATTAATATATATTGATAATTATTAATTTTAAAAATTACTATTAAATATATTTTAATATAATAAATCTAATAAATTTTATTTTATCTTTTTTATAAAAATTTTTAAAATATTTTTTGAATAATTTATATTTATTATTTAAGAAATAAATATCTATATTATTTTATTAAGTATTTATTATATGAGAAAATTTATTTTTTACCCGGGTGATTTTCACCCTATATTCACATGATCGGCTAATCAATAAATTACGTTAGAGATCCAGATAAGTCACGTTAAATTTTCAATAATAATAAATAAAAAAAATAGCTGCGCATAAAACTCTTTGCTTTCTAAATTATAACGATTCTTTTCTAACAATAACGAAGGGTTTTGTAATGAAGGGTAGAGTTTTATACTATTTGTCTCTAATTTTTTTGCTACTAGAGTTTGAAAAGAGAAGTTGTTTTTTTTTCCAATCTGCAAAGGGTTTAAATTTGAAGGATTTTTTCTTTAGAGATTCGAAGTCTTTTGTTATTCCTCCAGCATTTTTTGTTCTTTATATTTTTTTTTGAAGAGAGAAGTTTGAAAATCATTTTTCTTTGAAGTTCTCTTTACTGGTGTTGATAATTTGTTCCTTTCTTTTGAGTTTTTTTTCTTCAAAGTTTTTTTTTCTTTGGAGTTTTTTTTTTCCTCTAAAAATTCTTTTCAATTTCTTTGAAATTTTCTTGACTAGTGGTGTTCCTTAAAGTTCTTTCTCTGAAGTTTTTTTTTTCCTTCAGAGTTTTTTTCTCCCTCCAAAAATTCTTTCTCCAATTTCTTTGACCGGTGGTATTCTGAATTTATTTTTGAGCTTTTTTTTCTTAAAAATTTTTAGTACCACTTTAATATCTATCGCAAGTAATAAATGACCACTCCATTTGCTCTAATATTATAAACATGTTTACCTCTGAAGCCTTTATGGAAGGTCTTTATTTGCTTATCAAATATTCGTGTTTTTTTACTTTTTGTACCTACGCTAATCATGTTCTGCGATGCTGCACCCTTTATAGAACTCACCAATAATAATAATGATGAAGAAGAGTATATTTTTAGAGATGTATTAGGCTCTAAATTTGAAGGTTATAATGGTATTTTTCTACCAATCAATACTCTGATTGAAATTGAGTTGAGAACTAAGTTTTACTCTATGGAAATCGTGGTATATTTTATAGAATAATACACTCTTCAAAATAACTTTATTGTCTTTAAGCACAAGACTAAAAAATTTTCAGATGGTACTTGTAGAAAAAGGGTATTTAAGTGTGATTTGGGAGGAAGATATGTTGAAAAACATTCAAGACCGATATTAGGTAAAGAAAAGAGCAAAGAAAGCAAAAAGCAAGGCTATATGTAGTAAGTAAATGTTAATAGACGATTAAATTTACTAATAGAAACTGTAACATCATTTAATAATGAACACAACCATGAGATTTCTATTGAAACTGTGAAATTTTCTACCACTTACAAAAATTTTCTGAAGAAATCATGAAACAAATAGAATTTTATGTTGTGTATGGCCGATGTGATGCAGGATTAATTAGAAATCTCCTTTAACCAAAGTATCCTGATTGTGTGTTTTTTACTCAAGACCTAAGGAATACAATTCAAAAAATTAAATGAGAAAAGGAATTGAATTTAGGAGAAACAGCATCTCTATTAATAAAGCTTCTTGAATTGCAAGCTAACGATCCTGCATGGTTTGTAAAGCTATTAATAGATAACACAAGTAACCAGTTAGTTATTATTTTCTAGATATTACCAGAGCAGCATGAAAGGTGAACAAAATTTTATGATATCATTATTCACGATAATACTGCAAGAACGAATAAATATAACTATCCGTTAAGTCTCTTCATATTAATCGATAACTATAATAAGAGTAGGTTGGTAGTTCAAACATTCATGCAGAATGAAAGACAAGAATCATACGAATGGTTACTTCAATGTTATCTTGAAGCATGTGAAATTCCTCTATTAACTTTTGTTACTGATGCTAATTTCACAATGATTGCAGCCATTTCTATAGTATTTCCAGAGACTCATCATATGCAATGTTTATACCATCTCTATCAAAATCTTCCAAAAAACTTTCGTTCATATTTAGAATTATCACTTTATTAGGAATTCCTTAAAGATTTTAAAGGAATTCAACGCTCTTATTGCGAAAATATATTTGAAAAATGAACCAAAGGGATAGTTGAAAAATATGAGGCAGGAAGCAAATATATAATCACAATGCTATTGAATCAAAAGCATACTTAGGTAAAATACTTTACATTACGACATTTTACAGTGGGAACGCAATCTTCACAGCATGTGAAATTAGAAAATATATTAATAAAAAAGGTCATGCAGTCAAGTTTCTCTCTCTTACAAGTTCAAGAATCTCTTGAAAATCGGTTAGAATTTGAGTCAATTAACAATCATTATTCAATCTAAAAAGCTTTAACATTACAGTACACACAACCTTTCGTCATACAAATATTCTTTAGTAGCATTGATAGTATCATAAATAAATATCTCACACAGCTGATTCACAATGCATATTATAAACAAATGTGTCAATCTGTATGCTTTCATGTACATCAAGTACAATTTTCTGAAATTCCAGTATCAGATGATGGTTTATTTGAACCTTTCTTTAATAAAGTAGAAGATTCTGCCAAATCTCTTATTGAAACTGATGAGGATCGAGAGCTTGACTTGAAGTCTTTGATTTCGATAGTTAGTTTTAACAATATTTTAGAAGTTTGGAAGATTTCTCGATACAATTACCTGAAATTCTATCAACATGTAATTCTACTTAATACTGAAGAATACTTATATACTTGTTTTATGCTTGTCACTTATGGTATTATATGCAGGCATTTCTTTAAAGTGTTTGTTGAATCTTCTAATGCATATTTTCATTTGACATTGATTTCTAAATGTTGTATAAGAATGAATATATTGATTCAAGCGATATCTGTTCTAGTGAGATAATTACAAGTAATGGCCAAAATGATCAAAATGATGCGCAGATCACTTTAGAATTTGCCTAAAAATACATCATAAATGATCTTTCAGAAAAGTATTTCAAGCAAATATCATGAAATCAATTAAAATTTAGTACTCTAATGGGCAAAGCCAAAAAGGCAATTCAATTTGCAATTCAAAATAATGATGAAGAACTGATTCAGTTTATCAAGAATTTTAATAAAAGAAAAGAAGCTCAACTAATTCAAGCAGAATCGATTAAGCAACAAAAAGCTTTAGCGGATAGAAAAATGAATGACAATCAGATCCTTTATAATACAAAAGGAGTATTGATCGATTCTAATCAGATCTTAGATCTATTGAAACGTCAGCCTAAAGAAAGACCACCAACAAAACGGTTGAAGCTATCTGTTGAAAAATCAGATTTAAAAGACAAAGGTGGAGGTGAACAAGCAATATCTGATAGATGTCGTAAGTGGCTTATGTGAATAATATGATTATTATCGTAATACTTGTTCTAAGGGTTAGGTTACAATACTTAATCACATGTTTATAGTGTAAGATTAAAGTGTTATTTTATTAGTTTCACTTAGTAATAGCATGAGATTGTGTTAATCTTATAGTAATAGCATATTTGCGATATTTTAACTTTAATTGTTACATTTATTTAGTACAGAATTTAAACAATAAATATTAATAAATGCTATTTTTTTTATAATAATTGTTGTTAATAAAAAATGCATACAAAAAAAATTATAAGGAGTGAAAAATAATTTATCTCACCTAGGGTGAGGAATAAATTTACTTTTTTTTTTATAATAATTGTTGTTAATAAAAAATGCATATAAAAAAATTATAAGAGATAAAAAATAATTTATCTCACTCAAGGTGAAAAATAAATTTACTTTAATTATATTTAAATATTATTATAATTAATAAATGATATTTATTTATTTATCATTATTATTATTATTTTTAATTTTATTTTTATTACATAACTTTGATTTTTAGAATTCATTATATAAAAGCTAACCTTATAGAATAAGAAATTAATTTGAATAAATAATAATTAAAAAAAGAAATTCATAAATTTCTTATTTTTATTCTTTTATATTATTAATAAATTATTTATTTATTTATTTTTTAGGTTTATTTACTTTATAAAAAATATATTTATATTAGTTGTAAAATATTAAAATAATGATTTTTTATAATTTAATATGATTTAATTTATTTAAATATAATTATTAAAATAAATTTATATTTTTTAAAAAAATATTTTGATCAGGATAAAATCATAAAATTATAGAGGGTAATATTAGAAAAAGGAAGGAAAGGGTAAGAAAGATTTTTAGACTTTTTAAAGGCATAAAAAAGATAGATCAAGCTAAATTTTTTTACGTTTTTACGCATCAAATATTTTATAACTGATTATAAATGATATTGATTTTATAATAGCTTAAGTTTTCCTTTAAATGACATTTTATTTTGTGATCATAACATTTTCAATACATTTAGTTTTATCAAGAATATATATACAGTGTGAGAAAAATTTTCAAAAGAAACAAAGGAGACAAGAAATTAAATGATATTGCATCATTTGATATTTTATAATGCGTATTTATAAAAAATACAGGTTAACCTTATTAGAATTATATGAAACTATCTCATCCTGATTATTTACTAATACTAACTTATTCTGTAAAATGCTTTCTATATCAATATTATACTTTAATAAAATATTATATAAGGAATTTTCAATCTTCTTAGCAAAGTTTGTGAAAACTATTATTAGGCTTCCCTTTATCTTGTAACATTCTAGCTTTTGTTCAGTTAGTTTGAAAAAAGATTGATCATTAATCTTTTTGCGTAGAATTTTAAAATGAACTTCATTTAGTTGTAAATTTTTTATCTTTCTTAAAAAAGTTATGAGTTCTTCTATTTTATACTTATTAATTACATCAACAAGATTATAAATATCTTGATCTTTATAGTCTTATTTATAGTTATAAATATCTCGATCTCTTTCACAATCTTATTTATAGTCAAGAACATTCTGATTTCTTTCATGATCATGATTACAGTCATGATCATGGTCACAAATATCCTGCTTTTTCTTATGAAATTCAAAATTATTATGATCAATAGGATCGATAATTATGACAGAGTTATTGCAAATAATATTTTTAGAAATAATATTATTAATACTTTCTAGTATCTAATAATGTAAAAAAAAGTGAGAAAGAACATGATCTAGACAGCAAAACTAAAATAAACCTATCAAGTAATTTATTTTTCTTCTTATTTCAAAATAAAATGAAGACAAAAATTTTATATTCCTTGATGAAAATTTAAGTTTTCAATCTTTATCCCAGTTAAAAAATTTGCTTAATAAAATTATATTGTTAAAGTAGATGAAGCTGTAACTAAAAGGAAAAATAATTATACATCAGCAAATATACAAATTTTAAAGAGGAGTAATATTATTAAATTATTTATTGTATTCATCCTAATCCTATATCTTTGCGTATATATAGGTAAACAGAATGGGTGTTTCTTTTAGAAGCTATTTTTTTAATTTTACTGAGGTTAAGGATTGAATATCTCTGCATATCATTACAGATCATTCAGCTTTACTGCAATAATCTTTTGATCTATATTTGAGAAAGGCTGAAAGAAAAAAAAATTATAAACATATTTTTAAAATAAAGGATTTATGAGTCGCATATTTCACAAACTAGAATGGATAAAAAGACACGCTTACAATAGATCTGAAAGAGTAATATATTTTAAGAAATAAAAAATGGATAAAAAGACAAATTTGCGAAAGCTCTAAGAGAGTATGCATTTCAGATTTGATGAAATAGATAAAGAAGCATATTCTCACAAAGAAAAAAAACTATGCATCATAAATAAGCATTCATTTATCATTAGTTATTACTAAAGTCAAAAAATCTGTACAAAAAAGAATATTATCATAAAAAGTAGTAAAGTTAGACACCTTAATATGGTAACTACGTGACAATTTATATTATTAATTATTTAGTCTGAATTTTTAAATTTAAAGATGAATGGGATAGGTATTAATCAGAATAACTATACAACTGATATCTTTTTGTTTACGCTAAAAATTTTCATAAGAGACATATCATAGCAAATTTTGATATACTATATGATTTTTGACTTTTTTTAAATTCTGGATAATCTCAGTGTATTCAAAATGAATAGAAGTTATTTAATTTTATTTTTCATTCAGAGATTCTCAAATAATTGAGCTCTTCAAATTTAAAGATTTTAAGTGTAATTAAGATAGGTTATATATAAAAGATAACTCTTTTAAAGAAAAAGCTAGAATAGATTTGTATTGTTTGAAAAATTAGGTAGGTATAATCTGCAGTTACATGTATAGAAATATTATATTCACAAGCTATATTCTAAACTTTGTAATTTATCTTCGCATGATACCTCTTGTAATTGATAATCAAAATTTTAATTAAATAATTCAGTATTTACCATATATCATTACATTTGCATATTTCTAATGATATCCTCTAGCATAAACTTGATGTTCTTTGCAAACTATCTCAATATTTGATTTTCTGATTTTAGTTATGCGTTATGCTTCAGCTAAGGATGAAAATTCTCAAGTAAAACTATTATCAAAAATCTGCTTGACAGCATGTTAAAGCTTAAGCCTGAAACACATAGTATGTTATATATTGTCTTTATGTGAACACCATTCAAGATTAGAAGTTTTATTATTAGTAGAATTCTTGTCAATATGATTTACATATTCTTTACCTTCTTCTTTAAGACAAAATGCTAATAATATTAAGCGGTAAATATAATATCTTTCTTAAGGACTCTAAGATATTCTGCATCTAAAGATCCTTAAAAGATTAAACCATTAGGTAACTGAACCCTCTCTAGAGATGAAACTTTAAATTTTTGTGAATTAAGTTTTATTTCTTTTAAAAATTTTAAAATAATTATATTTTATAAAAAGTTATATATTATTATTTTTTATTAAATTTATATAATAATTATTTAATTATTCAAAATAGTTTTTTTTTTAAGAATTTATTAAAATTTATTATATTTTTATACTATTTGATAAAAAAATATTATTATATTTTTAAAATTTTTAATTTAATTGATTATAATATTTTATTAAATAAATTAATGATTTAGATTATTAAATAATTTATAAGATTTTATTTTATATATTTTTAATTATTAAATTCTAATTAACTTAAAAATTATTAATTATTTATTAATAATAAATTTAAAGATTAATTTTTTTGTATTTTTATACTTTAATTAATTAATTAAAATTTAGTTACTATTAAAAATAGTTCCTATAATTATTAATAAATTTCAATTGAATTACAATTTAATTATGCTATAAGAAAATTTAATTGTCACTAATTGTAATTCAATTACATTATTTTTTTAATTGCAGTATTTATTAATAAAAATTAGTACTATTTAATAAAGATAGTATTAAATCTATTTCAACTATATATTTAAATGATTATAAATAATTAATTAATAGTTTAAATAATATCTTTTTACTTTATAAAATTATTTTTTTATTTACTGTATTTTAAATTTTCAACATCTTTTAACTTTTATTTATAATTAAAATATTTTAATAATTATTACTTATTTAAATTTATTTAGATTAACTAAAATAACTAAAAAAAATAAAATAAAATGAAAAAAAAAGAAATAAAACAAACAAAACAAAAAAGTGAAATTAAATTTTTAATTAATATTTTTTATTAAAATTTTATTAAATTTAGAATATTAATATAAATATTATATTAAAAAAATTAAAAGAATTAAAATATTGATATAATTTATATTACTAAATTATTATATAAAGAAATTAAATTCATTTTAATGTTTAATAGAATTTTTTAAAAAAAACTAAAAAATAATTAAAAACTAATAATTTTTTTTTTTGCAATTTAATAAAAAATATCTTTAAATTAAATTATTATTATATTATTATATCTGTAAATCTATTTTAAAATAAAACTATTTTTTATAAATCCTATTTAATACATATATATCTGATATTATATTTTATAAACATTATATTTATTTTTTTGTGAATCATAAAGAAAGCTAGTATTATATTTTTACATAACAATTAACAATGTTAACTTTTGATACTCAAGATTTCTCTGAATTATTTATTATGGATATTTAGTTCTTAATGATCAAATTGGCTTCTTTAATTTTATTGATTTTATTAAAGAAATTGTACCTCCTCCTTATTTAATAAAACTCATCACCTCATCAATAACAACTTGTTAATAATTAGCCTCTTTTCTTTCATTTACTATTATGCATTCTTCAAAATTAAAAAATTTTAGCTTAAACAATGCATAACTATTAAACAATTTAAAAGCCTTAATAATATATTACTAACTAATCGAAAATACACTTTATTAATATTGGCTTCTCTCATCTAATCCCCACTCTTTTATAATTCCATATTATTTTCTCTTCTCTTATAGATATGATACAAACTGGTCAAATTTTTGGATTAGTAACAACCAAACCCCCTATACTAGATGGTTAAACATATTCTAAATTAATTTGAGTAAGTTAGTCTGAAATGGTGTAAAATTGATTTTAATTTAGTTTCATTAACTAGATAGAAATTTTTGTACTCTCTCTTTTGTAATTTGTAATTTTGTAAAATTTTACTTTACTTCTAATAAAGATTATACAAAGCTACCACACATTAAAAAAAAAAACAAAAGCTAATATTATGTTTAAACATTTTTTTAATACTTTTTGTAATTTAGCTTATTCATATACTTTATAACAAACAAAATAAAACATTTGTAAAAATAACTTTATTTATAAAATTTGATTTTATTTTTCTTTTCATGAATGCTTATGAATTTAAATATAAAGCAAATCTTGAAACTTTTTTAGAAAGGAATATAAATATGATGTTGTTTTTTACAATAATTTTTACAAAACATTGATAAGAATTTATAAAACAAAGTTATATATAATTGTTAAAATTTATTTTCAAGTATATAAGAAAATCAAATAAAAATGAATTGTCCCTTCTATCTAATCCCTTTTATGTAAATACATATCTGTTTGTCAACCAAACTTGCTTCATTTCCATACATACGACTCATATATATTAACCAAAATTCGCTAGTGACATAATGCAAAAAAAAAAATATAGCTATTACTGCGGAAATCGAAAGAATATTAATGGTAAACTGGCTACACACAGAAGCGAAGTAGTTTTATCGATAATCAATGACGTGACCAAACGACTTGATGAAATGGAAAGAAGATTGGTAGGGATACTGTAAAAGCTTTTATCATGGCGGAAGGGGAACCGAAATATAGAATAGTAAAGTTAATTAGCAAATGGTTAGATAGTAAAGAAAAAAAAAAAAAATACTAGTAGTTTAGAGTGGCGGGGAAAGAACGCCATCATATAGATTAGGGCACGGCCAGCATTTATGCTTTATTCCTCTCCTTGAAACCCTGCTTCGATTGATTATTAAATTTGTAAATTCGTGTTTTATTATTAATGCGAAAAAGTAATTAAGCCGGAAAATAAAGCATATCGGAAAATTATTGCCGAATGTAATTTTCCCCGACTATATTTAGTAAGAGATCTTATTTATTAGATTTTCAACGACGATTCCCCTTCATTAAGATAGCCTTATGACATGCGTTTGATATCCAGTATGATGAACTAATGTTTCCTACGATGCGTTAGACCATTTATGTGGAACTTTTTTCGGTCGATGTATGGAGAGAGAGTGAGCAAGTCCTCGTTAGGATTGCCTAATTAATATAAAAAAAAAACATGTTAGTTGAATTCAAGCTGTTAATTTTTTTAAAGCTCTTGAAAAAAAATATGATGACAATTTTATAGCGACACTGAATTTGAGAATTTGATCAAAGAAACTGATTTGATAAATGAATGCAATGTCAAAAGATTCTGTTAGAAGTAAGACATTCATATTTCGGATTTTAGAACATATAAATTCCATTTTTTGCATCGTCAATGCTCATCAACTTTAGCACCATAATAAGCTTCGTGATTTTATTCAAAATAGTTTCAGTGAACCACAAACTTTTTCTAGACTTCGTGATAACATTTTTGAAGAATTATGCCCACATACAATTGCAAAGAGATGGTATATTAAAGGAGTGAAAACAATAACAACATCGGCAATGTATGAAGAAATGAACGGATTGAAATACAATTCCGCCAGATTTTTCGTAAAATTATAATTCTTTAATAGATGATATACTTCAGGACTCTTACCAAAAATATTTGAATCAACCGATCCTTGTATTTTTTAACCATCATGAAAACTCCTTAGATTTATTTTAAAATATAGTATCAACAACATTGGTTATTTCGCAATTATGTAGGTAAAGGGGTTGGAGAAAATCAAACAATATTATTAAATTAGTGGTACCATCCGACAATTTGATGTATATACTATCAATATCTTTGTTAGTTCTGGTTATTCATCATGGATCGATCATTTACCACACGAGAGCAACTAGAACGATGAAATGTTTTGTGAGAAATAATATTGGATAATTATGATTTGCAAAGGACCAGTATTTTTTTTTTTGTTTTAGATTACTTTCGTTATGTATAACTCATTAATAGTTTCTAATAAAAATAAAGATCATATAAAGATTTTTCAATAATGGTAGTTTCACATTAAAATAAATTAAATACAAGTAATATTTCTTGTATTTTATTTAGTAAAATTAAATTTGATTTTTAATATTAACTTTTAAAAATTATATAATTATCCTTCTATATCATTTAACATTTAAACTTTAAATAAATAAAAGCATTAACTAACTATATTAAAGAAAATTTTAATCCACCATTAATTTTCTAAAATTATACAAAATGTTTGTAAAATATAATATAACTCATAAATAAATAATTTCTTAAAAAAAAATATCATAAATAAGGTAAACATTTCTTATTCTATTCCATAATTGTTATTTCTAAATATTTAATCTTTTCTCCTTAAATGTTTTCTATTATACTAATTATACTATTCCTATTTTATTATTACTCTAACATTATAATACATCTTTTTTTTTATTTTATTTTATTTTAAAATTCTATCTATAAAAAAAAAAAAAATATTGTTTTAATACAGTTCCGGTATAATAATTTATATTTCCCAAAATTTCATTATTATTTTTATCCTTTTTTTTTTAACTTATTCAAATGCATAAAAAAAAATTCTTTCTTTCCTCTAGAGTTCTGATCTCGCCTTTATACTCATATACCTAGGATGCCTCATTAAACGAAATAGATTACTTCTATTTTTCACATATCTGAAAATTACATCAATATGTTGTTGATCAAAATGTCTTTTTGAAAAGCTAAGAGAATGATAGGTTGGTGCCATATTTTCCAAAAAATTCGCCAAACTAGCTGGCGAAAATAAAAAATCTCTAAATACCAATTCTCTGAGTCCAGTTGGTAGATGTTTAGCAATATCCTCATAATTACATATAGGATGCACTCTGTCAGTAAATGTAATATATAATATTTCTAATTTTAACGAGACACCCAAGAAAGTCAGTAATGCATTAAATGCATTATTATCACCATCCTTTAAAACCAAGCGACAATCTGTGAGATTTTGACAATGCCTTGTCATGACGGAAAGTACTGAAGGCAATTCAGATTGAGGAGTTATTCCTGCTAATCGTAAACTTTGTAATTGATTATTAGAATCTCTTATCATTTTAATTACCATATCAGCGGCCACTCCTGGATGCACATAAATTTCCAATCTCTGAAGTTGTCCAAAATTTACTTTATATAAACTGTACATCTTTCCCGGTCCTAATCCAACGCATTTCCATAATACTAAATGTCGAATATTTTTGCATTCAGATAAAGCCTCTAAGGAAGGACAATCAATGAAATTACATCGATTAAATTCTATTGTATTTAGATGATTAGGGTAATTAGCCAGTGCTGTTAAGAGTTCTGGTTGAACTTTGTTTGTGAATACCTTGTCTTCTGGTCTAAAAACCAACCTAAAGTGTTCAAGTTCGCGTTGAACGTACACTAAATTATGTAACATGTTCATGGAATTTACCGAAATTTCCACGTCAATGGTAAGTTGTTTCAGACTATGACATCTTTGAGATATTGACCATAAATCTATATCATGATAATTCCCTTCAACTTGCAATGAAACTATACGAGATAAACAAGTGTTTGTTCCCGATAAGGATCCCGTGATAGGGATATTATTGGAAACTCCGGACCAAAGTATCAAAGTTTCAAGGATAGGGCATCTATTCATTAATAATTGAAGGAAACTACTTGCAATTAATTGTACGCAAATATCTCTATAATGTTTCTGAACATCCGCCGATGCTGTTGCCAAAAGCCAATTTTCTATCGTTTCAAACATGGTTTTACAACACAAATGTCGTAAAAAAATTGGGTAATCGAACGTTGCACGTTGTGGCAGCGGAACCTCTCTGGGATATGTCATCCAATCTTGCATCGATTGTAGTTGATCCTGGTCTTCTATACACGAAAAATATGTTCGTAAAAGACTAGCATCAGCTTTATCTTTTAACAGTTTAAAAGGTTCCCTCCATAAAATTGGTACAACAATCCTGCACCACGATCTATTCACTAAAAGACAAGAATGTAATGAACTTCGTTCTCCCCTGAGATATTCGAAGATTCTAGCAAGACATTCGGGTATCATCAACGGTGAATTGATCATCTCCGTTGAAGAAACTTGGAAGAAAATAATTAACTAAATGTAAGTAATATAGGAAATGATATTGTAAATGTAAAATCGAATTATAAGCAAATACATGTCCTTGCACACCTTCTTCGATAATCATCATATTTGAAGAAAATTGGCCAACCAGTTGCATTTGTTGATAAACCTGTTGATTCATTGTCAAAACACCTATTAAAATCTAGTTATAGTTATTATAAATATAGAATGTATTTTATTAAATTCATTAAAAATTTAATAAAAAAGTCCCCACCTCTTACACAGCATTCAACTTGACTAGATTTCCTTTCCCTTCTTTTTTTTTTTAAAAAAAATAAAATAAAATAATGATACATTAATAAAATAATGCATATCGTTGAATTCGAAAATATAAAATACCTTCTAAATATATTGGAACTTTGTTCTTTGAAATTCCCTTATTCGAATAAAACCAATACCAAATAAAAGTTTGAGCTTTTCGGGTAAATAAATTTTCTTTTTAAAGGTAACCCAAAAGGGTATTTGCTTTAGCTCTATCACCAAAAGGAAATAAACGAAGTGGTTAAATAAATATTTTTTTTTTTTTATTTATCAATATGAAAAAAAAAAAAAAAAAACTAACGAAAATTACGTAATGCACCTTTACTTGATAAATCTAAGTCAAAGTCCGAGTATTGTTGCAAGTTTACGTGGTATTCAATGTGAAACATATCGTTTTAATCTTCGCATACTTTTCCGATTCGGGAAACGTCAAAGTTGTTGTCATTTTGATTATCATGATTCTGGTATAAATTGGTAAGATCATTTGCATAACCGAATAAATTATTAGTTTGACCACTAAGTATATCACATGAATTCAGTATCACAATTCGTTTCTTCATAACTGAAGTAAATGTCTAAAGTTTACCAATTGTCAGTAGGCAAGACCCTTACCGACTATCACCGTTTTACATTTGGACAAATATTAAGTTAATGAGAAAGTTAGGTGAGAATATTTGTTTGTCCCAATTCTATTTGGAATTATAGTTAAATTTTTTTAAAAAATCTTCAAATTTTTGATTATTCACCTTTTTCCGTGATCCATTTATTTGATCCGCATAGTTAATTTGATGAGATAATTCATATTATTTAAAAAAAATCATCATGAAGATTGAATTCTCAACGAGAGATGTACTGATACGAAATGTTGGTAATTATGATGTGAAGATTTATGTTGGTCAAGGAGAATGTTCAAAAATGTTTTGGGCACATACGGTTATTTTGCGTACTCGTTGTGAGTACTTTAAAATAGCTTTGTCCAACACATGGGCTACACAAGAAGATGGGTTGACTGTCTTCGTAAAGCCAAACATTCACCCAACGGTTTTCGACTCCTTATGCAGGCAATGATTCTCATACGACTTTTTATTTTGATTTTGTCGATTTGTGATTGTAATCTTGTATTTTTAACGAAACTTCTCTTTATAGTTATATATATTCTTGTCAGCTTTGTTTCGTTGAAGAAGATGAAGGGCCGGATGTATACGATCTGTTGTTCGCTTGTGATGAATTGATGTTGCATGAACTAGCGGAACATATTCAAGAATATCTTATTCAGCGTAAACCCGAATGGATGAATGAAAACCTAGTGACAATCCTTCGATCAACTTGGTTGATCCCTACGTGTACTGCGATTAAACAATTTTGTGTCGAAAAGATTTGTGATGATCCCTGGTTATTATTTGCGTCAGATCAATTTTATCGTGTTGAAGAAGAAATATTGATAGCTATACTTCAGCGAGAAGATTTAAACCTCCCAGAAGTGTACATATGGAATAATGTAATAAAATGGGCTACAGCTCAATTGGATGTAGAATTAGATACTGATGTATCAAAATGGAATTTAGAAGGTTTCGTTTTATTGAAAGGAAAGATGAATAGATGCCTTCCTTATATAAGGTTGAATAATATTGATATGGAAGAATACTATCGTAATGTTCGACCTTTTAAGAACATCTTCTCAAAAGAAATGCAAGAGAGAATTGAAGAATACTATTTTACTGGTAGAAAATTGGATATATTTTATAATCCTAGATTACCGTTTATTATTGACTCCTGTCTGATAAAGTATGAACATGCGGCACTTATCTCTCATTGGATTAATCGAGGAGAAGGAAAGGTGGCAACGAGAGAAAAGAATCCATTCAATTTTAGGTTGTTGATACGTGGGAGTGATCATGGATTTTGTGGTGAAGTCTACGATCGAATCAGATTTGAATATCCCGCCTTATTAGTTTTAATACTGACTGAAACCGACGAAATGATTGGAGGTTATCAAAGAATAAATAGTAATTATTGGAGAATGTTTGGATATGATTATGATCGGGAAAGTTTTTTGTTTCGTATTAACCGTGGGAATGTTAAAAGATCCGTGATTAGTCGCGTTGTACATCCTACACACGCTGTATACAATCAATCAGGATGGGGGCCATGTTTTGGAGAAGGAGATTTGTGGTTAAAACGTCATTTTCGTGATCCCACAGAATGCGTTTGCAAGAAAGCTTCTTATGAAGCTCGGATTGCACATGATGAATCTTTCATAGTAAGAGAGTATGAAATATTCGAAGTCACACCTGCCTGAAAAGAAGGAATATCGCAGGTATTCATGTTTTACATCATAAGTTATCTGTTTCGCTCCATATTAATTATTGATTTAATACTTTCATATTATTCTTTTTTATACCATCTTTATTGAGTATACATATTCATTTGATGAAATTCGTTAATAAATTGGCGAATTTGAAATATTTTTATTTGGATATTATATATATATAGTTCAATATAGAATAGATTTATAGATCTATTAAAAATTTGTTTAATATATAAATTCATCAAATATGATTAAAAAAATATAAAGGAGCTTTTATTTGATTCATTGATTTTAGGTAAGTGTTTAAGTGTTGCTTTTGAATTATTTATATATATAAAAATAAGTATTAGTTTACGTGTTTTTAATTAAAGGAATTGTAAATAGTTTTTTGATTTCCACCCTTTTTTTTTTAAAAAAAAAAAAAGTATTTATACTTATATTATATGTGATAAAACATTGATTTAAACTAAAGAATAATTTATTGATTATTGATTGCATTTTTTAATTCATTTATTAAATGCATGATACTTTAACAAGTTATTTTTAATATAAGAATTAGATGACACATTATGATTCTTCAGTAGTTTGTAAATCTTTCCTCATAGCATAAGCGTCTTCCCCATCCGCATAATACTTGTCTTCAATTTTATGAATCCTAAATACAAAAATTATTTTATTTCTTTATAATTTAAAAAAAGATTATCCAAAACCAATAAACATCCTTTTGATCTAAATATATAAAATTACCTAAATTTCAAAGTGTCTTTATATAAATTTAAAGCTGCTCTATTGCTTTTACGAACATGTAATGAAACATATTGGGCATTAAATACTTCCACCATATTTCTCTCTAATATAAAAAGCCAGATATTTAATTAAACGGTTAGGTTTAATAGGAAACTTATACCTAAATATTATTACGTACGAGCTTGTGTCATTAATTTCTCCGCGACACCCAATCTACGATATGTCCTCATTACCGATAGCGATGTAATATGACCATGCGGTGCTTCTTCCGGATCTTCTTCCCTAAATAAACAATACTTTCAACACCATTTTTCATTTTAAACATTCATTTGGTTTTTTGTTTTGTAAAAAGATCATTACATCTTGGCTAGTACATAACCAACAATTCTTCCTTTATGATCTTCGGCGACGAATGATAATTGCGGCCAAGACAAAGCATGATAAAAATCTATTCAAAAGAAAAGAAAAAAAAAAAAAGACAAGTTTATAACTTGACATATTAAATAATCTATCTACATTGAACAAAAAAAAAAAAATAAATTTCACCTTTACTGACAATATTTCATTTGATAATTTTCGGGTAAATTCATTATATTACAATTTTGCATAGCAAGTAAATCCTCGGACTATATTTAAATAAAAGAAATTTAATTAACCTAATTTCCTTAAAATTTAATCTTTATAAATCAAACACATTTTATTTTTCTTCCTTCTTTACCATCGCTTGTCTGATATTCATCGTTCCTCAATTATTTTTTAATAGAAGAAAGAAGATTTGATTCAAATTTTATCAATCAAAAAAATCAAGTATACAGTCGAACCCTATATAGTCACCTCCTATATAGTCACTCCTAAAATATAGTCACTCCTAAATTTGTCACATGCCAACCGTTCTTAAGAATTCTTGAGAACAATGCTAACTTCGGCCTTATCCTAGTACTAAATCCGGCAAATAAATCGCCGACAACTAAACTAAACTCAACTCGTTCATAAAGTTTGTACTATAAAACTGTAGTATATGGATATATTATTGTACGCCAAATAGAAGGCTTTGGAATGGCTATGAAAGAATGATCGTGGTTAATTATTATTGGAGACTAAAATAGGGATTTCTCATACTAGGATTTTACGTATAAATAGAAAGGTTGAACAATCAATTTGAACAGATATAAATATTTTTGTTCCTTCTTTTATTAACGCATATTTTTTAATCGTCAAAGGAAAAAAAAAAAAATAAAATAAAAAAATAACCCTTTTATAATAACACATTCTTTTTTTTAAAACTTTTAAAATGGTATGTTTGGCAATAAATTTTGTTTGCTCGTCTAAATTAATAGGCTCATTCATTTGTCTATATTTAGGCCGGAACTCCAAAAATTCGCTCAAGAAATAAGGCTTACATGGAAAATATTCATCACAGAGGCCAAGTCACTGCTTTGGTATGTTGTTTTATCATTTAAATAAAAAGTGTCGGGTTAATCTCTTAGTGACATATCTTTGGTTCAAGAGCAAAGTACCCTGACATTTTCCGTGCAGTTCATAAATTTTTTTTTGTGACGAATTCCTTTCTGACTGATTTATATTGTGCTTTCCATTCCAGAAAAAGGAAAAGAAAGAAAAATCATCCATTGGTTACTTCACCTTAGGAATCATTCTTTTTGTAGTAGTCGGGTCTACTATCTTTGAGATCTTGAAATTGATTTAAAGACCGAACTTTACTTTTTAAAGTTCCAAAATATTTATTTAATCCATTTTTTTTTTCATTTTTAGTTTATTAATGGCACGATGTTTAAAATAATAATAACAGCGTTTCCCCAACTTTATCCTTTAATCTTATAATTTGAGAATAGTTATAGAATCATTATAATTATAATTAGAACAATTAAGAAAGATTTTTTAATATTTTAATAAAATTCAACCCTTTCACATTATTAATGTATTTATTTAAAAGTTTATTAAAATTAGAATAAATTATTGTTCGTGTATTTATTACAATAAATTGGATGGTCGGTCTATATTTAAACCATTGAATCATCGGCTGGTTGATGCGAAGTATTACCAGTTTCGGCACTCTCGAGACTATCATTATCGACTGGTAATAAATCTTTGGTATCATCAACCAACGTTTTATCACCCTTTGTTACCGTAATTTCAAATTTCGAAGAATCAGAAAATGTAAATTTGGCTTTATATTCCGGTTTCGATTTTATTAATCGAATTGTAAATGGTTTATCTGATATCGCCGAGTGTAAAGATGGATAATATTGATGATATGCAAAGTATGATAAAAGGAATCCTAAAAGAAAGAATTTTATGAGAATTTTGTGCGAATATTTTTTTTTATAAAATAAAAGGGCGGGAATGACAATTTACCAATTAGACTACCAGCAAAGACGTCATGCCAATGATGACGATAATCTTCGGTACGTGAGATAGCAATAAGGATCGCTATGACTAAAGGTGAAACTACGACGAATCCTTTATATGTGTAACCTTTTTGGTCAAATACGTGTAATTTTCCAGCAAGGTATAATGACAAGAATCCCATGCCAGCAAACGAAGCTAATTAAAGGAAGGAAAAGATTTATTAGATGTTATAATTATCATCACGATAACTGTATTGATAAATTGATCCTTACTTGAGGCATGTCCGGATAAGAAACTTTTGAATCCGTCATTCAATAATTCCCTCCTAGTACATATCGTAGAATTACTTAACCCATAAACAGGAGGATCGGCTCCACCTGCAATTGGTTGGCATCTATCGATAAAATCAGGCCTTGGTCGACCGACTGTATTCTTAAATACCGCAGTAACCATGAGCGTCAATGTAAGGGCCATTAATAACCCTAGAGAAGCATGATGCCAATCGTGCATGTTTTTCTTGATTGCAAGAGCCACAAAAGTTATGATAATAAATGGTGCCACCACCACAACAAGCTGTATCAAGTGAATTAAAATTTTAATTTTAAATTTTAAAAAGGTTTTAAAATCTTTAAAACTTAGTAAAAACTTACGCCGCATAACCACATTGGTACTCTTTCTTTTACAGCAAAAGGAAACTGGATCGTTTTGTCTTCCAAAGAAAAGGATCGATGATATGGTTCCAATTTGTCTACGCCATAGAATGTGACAAGGAAAACAAGGCAAAGAATCCAGCTAAATAATAAAGTGTTCGTTAATTGATTAAATACAATATCAGTACATTAATTTGTAAAATTCTTACTCCAGAGCATAAGCTTTAAGAAGTTGACTCTTAGTGAATCGTGCCATTTTTGCTTAGTGAAACGTATATAAAGCAGTCAAATATTTTCTCAATAAAGTTCTTGGAGAGAACGATTTTTTTTTGTTTCACTTTATTTCCCTTTTTTCTTTTTTTTTTTTTTGGCAAAAGGGTTACATTTTTAATATTTTTCGAATATTCTTATTTGTTGTTATAATTTGTAGCCACAATGGGAGGTAAACCAGTGATATCCTAGTTTATTATTTTCCTTGTGAATTTGTGAAATCAAAATCCCAATCAAGTTATTAATAGTTTGATATTATTAATCTATAAAGAGAAATTCTTTATGCATAACCACAGCCTACGTTTTACTAAATGGGTTATATTACAAAAATATTATGTAACGCGAGTCGAATTCATCCGCATATATATAAGCCCAATATTTTAAGTTTCTTTTATTACTAAAACCGTAAAAAGAAAGTTACTGATAAGGAAAAATAGTTTTTTTTGCATCAATATATTTTTAGAAATTTTCTTTAATAATAATACTTTTAAAAATACTCTAGAAAATTATTTCAGAAACATTTTTAAAAAAAATTATTCGAAATTTTTAAAATTAATAATTAATATTATAAATTTTATTAAAAAAAAAAAATGTTATTAAATATAAGTTTGTATAATAAAAGAATAACTAATTAAAAGTTAGCTAACTTAACAAAATATATGTGATTAGAAATCATATTAATATACTATGTTATATTAGATGATAAAGATAATAAAATAAAAATAATTATTTAGAAAATCTGAAACTTTCTTTTTATTATTAATCAATTTATAT
>CAJVPQ010000865.1:0-22501 GCA_910591825.1 Funneliformis caledonium
TAATTAGTAAAATAAAATTTTCTATATACAGATAAAAACTCGCATTATGTATATAAATTTTATAAATAGTAAAAAATCCGGTAAATTACTGTAGGCCTCTGTATAAAACCTACCTTTTAAATCAGCTGATTTTTGGCCCTTCCCTTATTATGATCCAGAATGACAATAGGTTTATGACGATGTGTAAAAAGCATTAATGGATTGTGAAGATAATTGACATAAAAACGGTTTCACATGAATTTTGAAAAATTTTATGAACGAATTGTTATTATTTGTTATAAATCTTTTCGAGATCGAAATGATAAAGATGAATCTCATTGATTCGTGTTTGATCCTATATTATGGTTAATAATCTTATCCCTAAATTAATTAAAAAATCAAAAAAAAAAATAAAAAATAAATAAAAAATTTTAAACAAAAAAAAATCAAAAAATAATAATCATACCTAGCAGCCAATGCTTCGTCAATTGTCTCATCAATAATATTTGCAGGTGCTTTTCCATGTGTATCTTGAAGTAGCATTCCAATATGCACAATAGTTCGTACAAATTTGCGTTCACCCTATACACATGATTTTTGAAGTTTCTTGTCCTTATTTTCATTAACATCTTTTCCTACACGAACATCTGCATAAAGTTTAAGTTTATCTTCAATGGATTGAGGTTTTATCCAAACTCGTCATGATGGATCAATATGTGAATTTTTGATATATAAACAGCGGTATCAATTCTAGTGAACAACTGCATTATAAGCATATTTCATCAAGCCCATCCAACGTTTCAATAGCTGCTTTTGAGGGTGATTTGGATACACTTTGATTAGCAGTGTACGATTGAGAGTAGTTTTCAAGTGTTGTCGCTTGTTGCACGCTGATGTTGTCCTGAGCTTTGTCTTACGCTTTTTTCCTAACCTGACGTTTTTGTCAGTGAATAGCGACCCTTCTTCCTTGCATTTAACAGATAAAGACTGTGTTGATTGCAAGGATATCTTGGAAAAGTTCGTGTTCATCAGAGGTCGCATCATCGAAGAGAACCATGAGTTTTGTAGTATGGAGGGAAAGTATATACTGGATGAGGTCAAAGGCGAAGTGACAGAGTCAGTCACGATGGGTAATCACAATTTCTGAGACTTGTCCGTTCCAATAAGATCTTACGTCCTGGTCTCTTGAAGTTAACACCTGAGCCGAATTCATAGGTTGGAAACCAGGAGCTGAGGAGTTACTTCTGCCATTCAAGGTCCTCTTTTTGCTTGACACTAAAGACCTGTGCATAGAGGAACCTTTTTTTGATAAAGGTGATGGTGGTGGTGGAATCCACAATATTTGAGACATCATAAAGTCACACACCACCTGGTAAACGAAATGCTGTTATTTTACTGTTACAGTGCCAGCGACAAAGTGTACACAAGGAAACACCAAGGATAGAAGAAGCCTAAGTGGCAGTAACGAACATTAAATGGAAAAAAAAATCTTAAATATTTTGCAAAAGGTTAAGCTTTTTGAAAGTTTATTTGCGAATGGAATGCAATAACATTAAGAATTTTTTCAGTCCCGTGACACATAACAGAGTTTTGTAAAAGGTGCCAAAACTTTTCGTGACGAATAAGGTTAACAACGGTGATTTGTTAATACGAGGGGAAGAACCGAAAATAAAATTTTATTAGATAGGTGAGCTTCACATAACTATAAAAAGTCGAGCTCATTATAAAACTATAAATTTTTTTTTCAAAAAACAAAAAAAAAAAAAAAAGCATCATATATGGCGTATTTGTCGACCATAGTATGTCGTTTTACTGTACTTTTCATTATACACTAACCTTTTTTAGAGTTAAAGGTATTATATAAAGTTTGAAATACTATATTTTAAGTTAGAAAGTGTTTCCCAACACAAAACATCAAACGAAGGAATTAAAGACGGTTTCTCACAATAGCATATTATGGTATATACAGCAACGAGAAAACCAAGGGAAACAAAAGATTTCTTTGACCGATCAGAAGGTCAAAATTTGATCAAAGATTATTGGCTAATTTTATGATTTATCCTCGAACGCGTTGTTTGCAGATATGATGTAAGAAACCTGCTTGATGACCGTGATCAATTCAAAAAAGTTGCTTATACAATGACAAGGAAATCAGAAGAAGACATTGAGCAGGAGAAACTCTGTGATGAAGAAAGATGGGCTGATTTAGATTCAGAATTTGAGGATTTGTATGACATGTCTGAAGAAGAAAGAGACGATTATGTTGGTATGATACAATCGAATCGATTTATAAATTTAACTCTCAATTAATATAAATAAAGTGATATATATTATTATATTATTTGCAGAAGAGAAAAGGAAACGTAAAAAAATGCAAGAAGAAAATAGAGAATACAATTACAGTTATTCGGATGAAAATCCGCGCTATGGTATAATTTATAATTTAACTTCAAAAAAAAAAAAAACAATGATCTATATACAATATAATGATTAACGTTCATTCATGTAAACAAGTATCGTTTTTAGAAGTAAAGGCTGTACCAGTTCCAAAACCCGATTATACGCCAAAGTTCTCTGCTCCTAATGGAATGATCACGGTATATGACAATATTTGCAGGATGTAGCTTGGCATTGATTCATATTATAAGAACTTATTTTGGTGTATCAACTTCATTTATATTCAGCCTTCTGATAATCGGATTGATGAGATCATTGAACGTACCGCCAAGTTCCTTAATTCTAGTACGGATCCTCAAATGGAGATTGTTATTCAGGCTAAGCAAGCCAACAATCCAAGCTTCTCCTTTCTAAATAAAGATGATCCGTTATATCCATATTATAGACATGTACGTTTATTATTGCAAACTGGCCTCTTTGCCTATGGGGGAAGTGATGATCAAGAGGATTCGTCTAGTAATGAAGGAAAAGGAAAAAACGGTAATGGCTTGTCTAATGACAAGTTAGAAGGGAATGATAATATTGAAGAGAGGGCGGATAGAAAATTAGAGTTAGAAAGATCTAAAGTAGAAAATTCTACATCTAGTGTGAGCAGCCATGAATCTATTCCTTCACATAATCATAATACAACTCCCAGACCTTCAAGACCGCCTCAACCTTTTGGTCCTATCGTGTAGGCATACAGGTTTTCAAGTTTATTTAATAGATATTTTAATTATGAATAATAACCATTATCATTATTTTTATAGTGTGCCACCACCAGATCTCAAGGTTATAGTCGACAAAATGTCTGCATACGTTGCCAAGAATGGGCAATCCCTCGAAGCCAAAGTTCGAGAAAAACATATAGATGATCCTCGTTTCAGTTTTTTGTTACCTTGGAATGAATTTCATCCTTATTACAAACAAAAGATTAAGGATGAGAAAGCTACATTTGAATCAATGGAAAAAGAGAATGTGGACGAATCAGAAGAAGAATAAACGGTATAAGTAGTTCTATTTTTTTTTATTACTATTTGTTGAATTTGTGTAGCCCTTTTTATTGCCTTTTTTATTATAGAGTTTACGGATTGCTTTTTTTAGTCTAGTTTAGTTATCTTCTATTTAGTCATTTCAACATTTCAATATTACAGCCATCAGCGGTGATTATCAAATACTATGTGAATTCCTACCAAGGATTCATTTGTTGATATATTATTATTAAATTAATAAATAATTAAACGAAAATAAATAAAATCAATTAAAATCTTACATCTTGATAAATTTAATTATTTATTGTTTTTTATAAAAGTATATATAGAGATATTATTAGTTATTATTCAAACGAGATCAAAAAAAAGAAAAAAAAATATTTTTTGTATCAGAAACGAGGAATCCCTGTAAATTTGTTTTACGTTGAAATCCACATGATAATTCAGGATATCAAAAATACGTCAAAACTCTCATCATTAAATTAATTTTTATAAAACTTTTTTTTTTTTTTTTTTTTTTTTTTTTTTTTTACTTACCAGTGATTTAATTGAGATGATTTGTCCGATGACGTGTAAAAATTCTAGTGGTCATTACTTATTAGAAAGGGTTTTATATTTCAATATGTATGCTAAGAATGACCTTAAAACAACCATTCTCTATTTCCTTTTCTTTCGTCTCGAATTTGAAGAATGGACCGATTTTGTTTTGGAACGCGTTTTCTTTGAAGTTTTATTTCTTGGTTGACGTTTTTTCTTAATTTCATTTTTTGATTTCTTCTTTACACTAAAAAAGCAAGTTTTAAAAAATTAGAAAAATTTTATTTATAATGTTATATTTCGTCCTTTTATATACCTTATAGATTTCGGTTCTGAACTTTTTGTTGGAACTGGTACAGGTGAAATTGTTTGATGATCCTAATAAGTAAAGTAATGATTATTACTACTCAATTTATCAAATGGTATATAAGAAAGAATTAAAGTGGCGTATACCATGATTTCTTCATCGATTCGTGGTTTCTTCGAAACATTCCCAAAAGTCTCCGAAATATTAAAGTCTTCAATGATCGTTACTGTAGTCATCAAATCAGCTGACCTGAATTCCGACTGAGTAACGTTAGATTCTTGTGTGATATCTTTATTCGTTACTTCTTCATTTGGTTCATCTTCATCACTTTCTTTAGCATCAACTTGTCCAATGATTCCATTCCTCTCTTTAAAATATATTAACGTAATCCTATTCTTTTAACATTTATTTTCATATAATGAAAAAATCATTACTTTACTTACGATTAATAATTTCTTGAAGTTTGTTTAACCTCTGCTTTACTTGTTCTTTTACGGATTCCCTTGCCTAATTCAAAAAAAAAAATGTATATATATATATCTATATCAGATGATCTATAAATGGTATATAATAACGGATTGGAAAATTAAACCTTTTAAACGTACAGCTTTTCTTGCCTTTGACCTCTCTTGTTTAGCAAGTTGTAAGGAAGCTTCTTTTGCTTTTGCTTTCCTTTCTAACTTCCTTTTATGAAAACCAGTTAAGAATTCTCTGTAAAAGAAAAGAACAAATATATATACACACAGAGTAAATAACTTTACCATACAATCCCCATTTTAATGATAGAATTTAATACGTTGATACCGTCTTGCCGTTTCGTCAAATACAACCTCCGGTACTTGCTCGATTCTGTTTTTTCGTTTTTTCGCATATACTTTACTTCCTTCTGTTAATATTGCTAAATTATCCATTAATCCTTTTCTCTCGTATGATAGATATTGTAGGTTGAAATGTATGATTTGACGAGTCAAATTTATTTTTGATCGGATTAAGTCACGTGACAAATCAGGAAATCTTTAAAATAGTCCCTTTTTTTTACCATTGTAAGTCACGAGCTCAATAATCGCAAAAAAGGTTAATCATCACGTGAGCGGACAGAGAAACACACGGGACCGAAGATTTTCACATTGCGTAGACTTACATTGTCCTTTCGTTTCGCTCAGGACAAATAAAGTATCAACAATTGCGGAACAAAGTTAAAAGTATTCCCCGAAAAGATTTCATGCGCTTCCCAATAAATCACGTGGGATGAAAATTTTCCGGTGTAGTTAATTCAATCAAACTGCGGATTGATGAGATCAAAACCACCCCCAAAAAATTAAAAATAGGATTCAAATGATAATTTTATTATTGTTTTTTTTTAAAAAAAAAAGATATATCTATGCTTTTCCTTTCCCAACTTATACTGTCACACAAAAATAAATAATTAATTAAAAATTTAGATTAGATTAAATTACAAATTTCCCTTTTTTTTTTAAAGAATACATGTTCCTGGTACAGTTGAATTAGTTGAATTGATTATTTCATTTTTAGATTCTTCAACTACCTTCTTCTCATGATGATGATGATGATTATGATTATGATTAATTTTAACAGGATGAAATTGATTATGTTGATGTACGTGATGTTGTTGATGATTGGCTCTATTATGTTGCATGTGAGATTTGACTAGATGACCTGCGGCTAATGCAGCACATAAACTTAATTCTCCTGCCATGACGGCAGCGCAAATTATTCTTGCTAATTTTTGTGCGTTCAATCCTGGTGTTGTTGGATGAGCTCCACGTATTCCTAACATTTCTAACATCGATCCTTGCGCTCCTAGTATTGTTCCTCCTCCAATCGTTCCTACCTCAATTGATGGCATCGTACATGTTAAGTGTAAATCTTGTCCATTATTAACACTAAAAGATTTAAAAAAATAATTTAGTCAAGAAAAATAAATTAATAAATATCTAAAGAATTTTTTTTAAAAAAAAAACAATCATATGATACATACGTTTTCATTAGGGTTATACAATTTGAACTTTCGACATTCTGAGCGGGATCTTGACCAGTAGCAATATATATAGCGGTTAAAATATTTGCAGCATGAGCATTAAATCCACCAATAGATCCAGCCATAGCAGATCCAACCAAGTTTTTGGAGACGTTTAGTTCAACGAGAGCTTCAACGCTCGTCTTGAGTACCTTTTGCACGACATCACCGGGTATAATTGACTCTGCTACAACAGATTTACCACGTCCTTCAATCCAATTAATAGCTGCGGGTTTTTTATCTGTACAATAATTTCCCGATAATGATATAATTTGCATGTCGGGAAAATGTTCCGACATAACTGACAATGATTTTTCACATCCTTTTGATATCATATTCATTCCCATTGCATCTCCCGTTGTTGTGGAAAATCTTATAAAGAGTAATTTCCCTGCTAAAGTTGCTTTAAGTTTTTGTAATCTCGCAAATCTCGATGTTGAATTAAACGTTTGTTTTATAATGGAATTTCCCTCGTTATCTATCCAAGCTTTAGCCTCTCCCGCTCTTGTGATATTTGGGAATTCAACGCACGGTCCACGTGTCATTCCATCTTGCGTGATGATTGTAGTTGCACCCCCACCAGCATTAATCGCTTTACAACCACGTGCCGTAGAAGCGACCAAACAACCTTCCGTTGTAGCCATTGGGATATGAATCATTTCACCATCAATTTCCAAAGGACCCGCGATACCAACCGGAATTGGCATATACCCAATAACGTTCTCACAACAAGATCCCATAACTTTTGCGTAATCATAATTTTCCATTGGTAACGCTGATGTTTCCAAGGTCTTTGTGATGGTAGCACGTGATATCAAAGCCCTTCGTATTTTTACGGCCCTTTCCATGTTTCGAAGAACCTTCTCTAACGCGTAAGCAGCAATCTTTCCGTTGTTAACTAAGAGGATAATTTCTTCGTCGATTAATTCCGAAGGACCCGCGCCTAGTGCGGTTGATTTAAGTATTTCAATACATTGCTCAACGGATCGAAGTTTTTTATCAACACCTTTAGTTGATGAATCAATTTCGGAACCGATCAAATTTTTGGATACTTTTTCTGGAACAACCTTTACGGGACTCGATGTTGCTGTTTCTACTACCTCTGCGATTAATTCTTTTTCGATTTCGACTTTTTTAACATGATTTTCTTCAGTAAGACTAATCGATTCCTTACCCACGCGCTCCAAAGTGGCCTTTGGCTGTTTATGCGCATTCAAGAGATACACGTTCAAGAATATGGAAACTATTAAACCAAGTGAAATCCATTTCGAAAGGACAGGATCTTGAACATAAAATGACCATAGATTTAATAATGAATCAAAACTTTTGTAAAAAGCTTGTACCAGAATCGGATTGGTACCGCTATCTTGAACCACGCGAAAGATTATTGGTGGAGTTATATCAATGATGAGCGGAAAATGAGATTCAGATCCGGCACGGTGTTGTATAAGTAAATTATTTAAATTTTGCATAATTTCAGGATCATGTATATCAACTTTGGGTGTTTGTAGATTAGGTTGAGCTTGATCCGTTTGATCATTTGTGTGTAAAGTTGTGCAAAAGTTCATCACGTGCATTATAAGAAAACCAGCGATCTAAAAAAAAATTTTCGATTGTAATGAGTAAGAAACTCAAAAAAAAAAAAACTAATTAATCAATTAATAGTAAGAAATGCTCACAATTAAAAGTTTGATTCTTGCAATCATTTGATTGTCAAATTTTTTGGTTTCTTCGGTCTCAACAGTTGTATCACAGAGTGCTTCGACAATATTTTGACCAATGTTTGCGGGACTACTTATTAGCTCATCGCTCTCAACCAATCTTTGCTTTAATTGAGTTTTACGAATTCGTTTCAACTAAAAAATATTTTTTAATTAGAATCAAAATCAATCAATTAAAATAAACAAACAACCGATTAATTAATTGATTTACCTCAAGTTTGAGGGTCAACATGGCGGTATAAAAGGTGAAAAGGAATACGCAATCGTAAAGTAAGATGAAAGCGGCCAAGAAACAAAATTCTTGCAAACCAGCCACACCAGATAGAGCTCCAATGAATAATACACCAATTTCAATAAAATAATCGCGTACAATCAATGGCCCTTTTTGTACAACACCGGCAATGACGCAATCTCTAACGTTATAAGGAAATTCGGCTGATTTATCAACCTGATTTGATTGAGGAGATTCCTTTGATGGTGATGTAGCGAAGACAGCTTTTGTTAATGCAAATGGTTTTTCGAATCCCACTGTTATGATTAAGAATGGGATTGCCTCGCTGATAATTGAAAGATGATTCTTATATTAGTATTAGAAGATTATGATTATTAAGATGGATTATCAAAAGAAAATAATAATCATAAAAAGGTGTTACCTTAATAAAATAGGACTTACGGTCACGCCGAATACATTTATTGTTAATAAAGCCGACATGAAAGCGAAGAATCCGTTTGACATAACACACATTGCTAGAATGTAACGTGAACCAATTTTTTGCATGTTGAGGAAAAGTGTCAAGAATGTAAGTTGCATCAATAACCAACCGGCGCATATAACCACAATATCAATGGTGTCTGCTTTCTAATTAAGGATGAGTTAGCACATGGTAATACATAAAAACCTGTAAAAATAAAAAAATAAAAATCGGTTTTTATTAACCAACCTGGATTAACTCCTGAATTTTTAAAACCAAACTACCAAAAGCAAAGGCCAACCAAGCAAAGGAACCTTTCTCAGCAGGGGTAGATTGTCTTTTAATAGTAGATACAAATTGACTAAAATGTAATTTAGCAATTTGATCCTCCAAAGAATTAGCGAGATGAATAGAGTGAGGATCGTTAACTTCCAATGCATAAGTTAAAATTACATGATGAGAATTTAATTCATGATTATAATATTGCATTGAAACCTGTTCTAATGAAATATTATTATTAATTTCAATACATTTCGAATTAATCATATCATTTTCGATTGGTTTAAAACATAAATGATAATTATCATATAATTTATTAATTATTTCGGTGTTGAATATTTCTTTTTCGATAAATTCTTTAAATTCTCGTATGTTATCAATAAATTTATGTTGATTTGATACAGGATTTTCAATCGGAATGACGATTTGTTTTAATTGAACCTTTGAGGCTTGTGTCGTTGATTCAATTCTGGTTGAAAGAACGAAATCATTTGAATTTGGTTGTACGATCACTTTGGTTGAATCAACTTTGTTATTATTAAATGATAGTTCATTAAAATATTCCGACTCGATTAATGAACGAAATAATGAAGCATAAGCGAATGATGCAATTATTAGGCAAAATACAATCATCTCTATCGGATTGCGAGATGATTGTTTTGCAACCGCTCTTAAAATACTTCTCGTCGGTGACAACATTTTGAATGACAGAAACCAATAATGAATAGACGCGTAAATTTTTTCGTTTGGGTTTTCTTTTAAAAAATTTTTTTTTCTAGTTGTTTCTCGATAATATTAAATAATATAATACATCAAAAATTTTCTTCTAATATATTTTTTTTTTTTTTTTTTCTTTTTTAGAAAAAAGCTTTGGACATTAATAATATACAAAAAATGATATGAAAAATGAAAATGAAAATGAAATGAAAAGCGAAAAAAAATTATGTCGTGAACAAAGGTGGAGAGAAAAAAAAAACTGAAACGTATTTATATTCGTTCATTTTTTTTTTTTTTTTTTTTTTTTTTTTTTTTTTAAAGCTAACTCGTACAATTTTTTTTTTTTTAAAGCTTGTACAATGTAACTTTATTTATCAAGTATATTGTCAGGTTTCAATTATTTATATGAGGTAACAATATTATTAATAATTAGAATGACATACTATATAAAAAAAAAATGGGGGTGTTACAGGTATTGTGTTTTATGATGAGTTTTTGCAGTTTTGTAAAATGCACCAAAGTTAATATTATGATAAACAGTATATAATGCAAGGCCTTCTTTATTAAAAAAAGTATTATGGGAGGGACAATAAAGGAGAAAAAAAAAAGGATTAAATTGGAAAAAGTATTGTATATCGTATATATAAATATCGCATGAAAATTATTTTTCATTACTTTTGATTTGTAAATTTTTAACCTTTTAAAGATGATAAAAAAGACGAATAAATATTTTAAATGCCCTACACTTTAATGGTTCGTATTAATTAATGATGATGAAAATTTTATATCGGAAATACTCGAAATGAGGATTGAGGCTTCAACAATGCTATTAATAGAGTGGCTTGGGCCTCATAAACAAATTTCTTTACAGAATAAATGTTCTAATAATCATTGTCATTTTATTACACCTTTTCTTCTTTTCTTCTCTACTATTGTTTATGTATTTAATAATAAATTTGCATCAAATATTGGATGTTGAATGCGTAGATCTCATTTAATAAACACTTTTTGGGACAATATTAATTAACATTTACCGGATTGTAACGTTTTACGCGCACAATGGACAAAACAAATAAAAACGAGGTAATGAAAAAAGAAAATTTGGACCATTAATGCAGAATTCGAATTCTCGGAGATATGGTTAAGTGAAGGTAGATATTAAAAAATTTTTATTTCTTTTAAAGAAAAAATGGTCAGAGCGATAATGGTCTCTGATGTTTAAAGAACAATACTAAGATTTTGATTTCATAATAAATAGATCAAGTTTTTTGGGTTTATTTAATCGAGCCACCAAAGGAATCAATGACACCACGAAACGGGGATTATGAGATACTATCTAAACTATTTTTACCGATTTTGTAACGTTAGATACATATTTATTTATTTCGGAAACCTTTTCAGAATGAATTTAAACTGTTTCGGGAAAGGATAAAGGATTTTATCTCCCCCAAAAACTCAAAACCGAGAAAGTTCTGATGTGAATGCATATAACAAAATAACGTTTGCCATTCATCATCATTCATCGAAAATTTTTCGGCTACTCCGAGTAAATATTGAACGGTAAATACCGATATTTACATGAAATTAGGGATTGGGTAAAAACTTTGATTTTCTTCATATATTTTATCACGATAGATGCAGTTCATTTTGTTTGTCATACCTACCGTGCTTTTTTAACCAGCATTAAGCTATTCTAGATTTGATAATAGTTATTAAATGTATGAAAATCCAAACATATTAATAGAAATCTTTTATTTTCTAAATATAAAAAGCAATTAATTTGTTGATAAGAGTTGATTGTCAAAGAAAAGAATTTGTCAGTATAAGGTCGAGATCCACTCCTTGAAACTAAAAACGTACCAATGAAAGAAGTACATTGATGAATTGATAATTGCTAAATGATTATCGATTACCCTTCTAATTAAAAAAAAAAAAAAAAACTCATTCGTTTATTCTCTAATAATCATAGTTTGTTAATTTCAAGTCAGGGACCGCGAAGAATCATCTTATTATTATTATTATTATTATATAATCTTGTTTCGAAGTTAAGGAGAATTGAAATGATAGAAATATTGTAGGTATGATGTTATAGATTTGTAATTTAGTAATTTATTTTTATTATAATCAACATTATATGAAAAACGTAACTTTATTTCAAAGACACATAATTTAGACGCAATAATAAAAGCCTACCATTACTTATAATTCCATACCTTACTTCTTTCTACCATTCCTTTTCTTCATTTCTTATAATTCAATACCTTATCATTCTTTTCTTTTTTCACAACACATACGATTCATGTATTTGCAATGATTGATCAACATAATAAATGAAATTAATCCAATTGTGACAAAGAAAGATCGAGAACATGGTGGAAAAGATTTGATAATTGATACAGGTCGGATTTGTATTTGTACTTTCCACCTTCCAATGCATTAAAATCTCATTTGCTAAGCACAAATTCCGGACATTTAACCAAAAAAGAAAAGTAAACTAGTCACATATAGACATAAATTTTAAACGATCTATCTATTTGCGGCATCTACCAAAAAAAGCTTCATGATACATACAGTATATAAATATATTTTATAAGAACTATTTTATTCATTCCATTGGTTCGGTTAACTATAAAAAATTCTACTTTTTCAATCACTTTTTCGTTAAGCGAACTAAGAAAGCTTGCAAGTATATACAGTATGGCAGTTATTTTAACCAAAGAAAAAAAAAAATAATATTTTACATTCATAGAATAAATTTATTGATTAAAAAAAAAAAATGATGATGTATTTTGAAAGGTTTTATTTGCATTTAATAATTTAAATTAAGCATTTATTCTTTACTTTTTATGATCTATTTTATTGGATTTATTATTTCAAGTCCTTAAAATAGTAATAAATCTTAAAGTTATTTTAAAAAATATTTATAAATATGTAAAATGATATTTAACAATCATTAGGTTCTATGATTATTTTAGAGTTAACTTTTAAACTATATGATAAAAAATTTTATTAATAAATTCTGTATGCTATTACTATGGCAATGAACTTAAATTTTTAAGATATATTTTAGTTAATTAGCTTTATAAATAGTAAAATTTTAATATTAATATATTAAAAAAAAAATGATATAAATATTCCAAAAATGTTTTATTAATAAATTCTAAAGGTATTCAAATGCTTTTGTTCAGATAGAATAAATAATTAAGAAAAGAAATTAAAGAAAAGTAAAATAGTAATCATATAATAATAATAATAAAATAAAAAAATAGTAATGGTAAAATAATAATTATTATTATAAATTAGAAAAAAGAGACTTTAAAATTGAAATTAATAATTAATATTTAGTAAAATTAATTCAATTTAACTTACAAATAAACTTTTTTTTTAGTAATTTTCTTTTTTTTTTATTGCAAAATACTATATAATTCAGTATAATAGAAGAGGTAAAATATATAATAATAATAATAATAATATATAATACATAAAATATTTATATAATTGAAGAAGATATTTAATAATTATATAATAATTAATAAATATTATATTAAAATAGAAAAATAAAAATACTATAAAATGAATAAATAAATAAAAAATTTAAAAAATTAAATAAAAGATTTAAAAAATAAAATACTTTAAAATAATTAAAAAAAAATAAAAATTTCTATTCAATTTTCAATTTTTTCACCTTCTGATGATTTTTTAACAATCTATTTTCTGACTATTTTTTAATTACTTTATCTTCTATCTACTCTCTTTTTTGATAGTAATTTCTATAGTTTTATAACCTTTTTTGTAATAGTTTCTTTTAAACTAATTTGATTTTGAGATACATAACAGTGTAGAGTTAAAATAATATATCATGTAACTTTAGAAAATGACAAATTGAAGAAGATCATAAAAAAAAACAATAAATCATATAATATTAACTAAAGTAAAGTCATAAAATCTATATATATAATAAAAAAATTCGTATGTAACCATTACATTTAGATTACATGTATAAATAATGATTGAATTATTATGTAACATAACACAAATTTCAAAAAAGGTAAAATTGTTTCCTAATAAAAATCAAATTCGTAAATCTGTAACATATCATGTGAAAGATTCCCGTTGCCCTAAGCTTTTATCCTAATGTTGTAATACACGCTGGACCTGGAGAAATTTATCTGCCAATTATTATAATGCGAGTCGTTATCTATCATATAATATGAAATAAGTAGAAAAAAAGTAGATTTTTTTAATTTGGGTCTAAAACAAGTCTGATTTTTGGGAATCTGTTACACATCACATGAAATATTCCCGTTGCCCCAAGCTTATATCCTAATGCTGTGATGCAGGTCAGATCTGAAGAGATTTATCTGCTGATCATTATAATGTGAGTCGTTGTTCATCCTATAATATGAAAAAAATAGAAAGAAAGTAGATTTTTTTTAATTGGCTTAATATTAATTGATATATATATATAATCATAATGATATTCATTAGAATAGATTTCTTTAATATCTTAGCTCTGAGAAAATTTTGTGTTTTGGTCAAACGAAAAAAATTTACTTTCATTGATCTTACAATTGTTGACGATTGATCTTGTATGACTGTGATCTAAGAAAAAAATAAAGGAAAGTATGAGAAATGTCATTTAATAAACTCTATATAATCATAGCGGTACTTATTTAAGAAATTGATCATATAAGTTCTTTTGATTTCCTAGCCTTTAGAAAGATTTCCATTTGAATCTAATAGAAAAAATTCATCTTTGATATATATTTGCTGTTATATTTCCATAATGTTGATGGGAAAATACACGATGTCAATTTGCTAATTTGCATAATATATATTGCTTCTGATGGTTTCATTATTCTTATGTGTAACGCCTTAATGTATTCGTCATATTCATCAAGCCAATTATCTAAATTCAAATGGTATCTCAACAAGGATCATTTCAAGCAAATGAAGCCTTCGCTTAACATAAAAGGAGGTTATCTAACGAGAAACAATCCAATTATAGAAAAAGACAAAAACTAAATAATACCAATACAGATGCTAGAATAATCCGTTATGATCTGAAAAGAATGAACCAGACATGCATCCATTGTGACACTAAATTTTAGATACAAGAGAAGGATCATAAAAGTAATCAAAGTTCCCCAAGATTGACAATATGTTGCACCAGCAGCAGAGTCCATTTACCACCCTTACATAAACCCCCATCATATCTGTTAGATCTATATACTTCATCAAGATCTAATGCAAATTTATTTTATAAGAATATCAGAGGTTACAATTCCGTTTTAACCTGTACTTCATTTGGAGTCAATATAGATAATGAATTTCAAAGGCCAGGTGTCTCTAATTTCTGAATTCATGGGCAAGTTTATCATTGCATTTCACAATTGTTACCAAATGAAAATGATCCTCTGATGTTCGCTTAACTGTATATTTATGACACTATACATGAAAATCAAAACCGCTACAATGTTATACAACAGTTAAATGAAAATATTCTGCAACATCTGCAGAATATGCTAGATCAATACAACCCTTATATTCAGAACTTTCGTCAGATAAGGGATCTTATTCAAACAAACTCTACTGAAATCACAATGCGAATACATGATGATTGATTACAAGATTCCCGTTATTATAATACACTTACAGCTTCTGAGGTAGCTGCTATTATAATTGGCGATAGTTGTAATGTAGCTCCATTCAATCGTGATATCCTTCTCCGTTTACATCATGGTGGCTTTCAAAGAATTTCAGAAGTCCATCCGTCATATGATCTGCTTCACTATGTACTATTGTTTCTGAAAGGTGATGATGGATGGCATGTAGACATACCACTTGAAGGAAGTGCTAAAAGAGAAAGAGTTATCACTATGCAATTCTACTCATACAGATTACAGATTAAAAGTGAAGATTGGATTTAACATGTAGGCCGTTTGTATTAACAGTATATTGTTGACCAATATGCTAAGATAGAACAGAATCAATTGAACTACTTGAGACTAAATCAATCTTCTCTTTATACTGAAATGTATCAAGGGCCGTAGATGCAATACATGCAGGGGATAACAGTAACAATGTTGGTCATCGTGTGATTCTACCATCATTATTTACTGGAAGTCTTCGGTAAATGTACCAGTTATATCAGGATGCAATGACCATTGTAAGTCACTTTGGGAAGCCTGACCTTTTTGTAACATTCACTTGTAATTCTAAATGGCTTGAAATAATAAGGGAATTACTACCAAATCAAAATGCAGCTGACAGACCTAACCTAACCTCATGAGTATTCCATTTAAAGCTGCAGGAATTACTAAAAGATCTATGTGTTAAGCATATTTTAGAAGAAGTTATCGCATATATTTACGTTGTAGAATTCTAAAAACGTGGCTTACTACATGCTCACATCCTTCTAATATTGTCACAAGAATCAAAATTGTACTCTGCAGATGATTTTGATTCAATTGTTTCTGCTGAACTTCCAGATCCTGCGACGCACTCTCTAGCTTATAAAACTATAGCAAGTACTATGAAGCATAGTCCATGTGATATACTAAATCCAACTGCTTCCTACATGAAAGATAGTGTATATCAAAAGCGTTATCTCAAGACATTTCAAGAAACCATTCAAAAACCTCATGATGGATATCCTGTATATCGTAGACGAGATACAGGTCAGTTTGTTTAATCTAGAGATAGTATTCAGTTAGATAACAGATGGATTGTACCTCACAATATCAGTTTGGTTACTAAATATAATGCTCACATTAATGTCGAGATTTGCTCTTCTATATTGGCAATCAAATACCTATATAAATATGTTTATAAGGGTCATAATTGTGCAACCATCACACTTTCTCAATCAAATAATATTAGTAATCAACAAACATCAGCTCAAATGGAGCCATTTGATGAAATCAAAACATATCTAGATGCAAGATATGTTTCGGCCTCCGAAAGTATTTGGAGAATCTTTCGTTACAAGATGCATAATCATTCTCCAAACATAAAAAAACTGGCAATTCACTTCCCAGGATAATAACAAGTTACTTTTCAAGATGGAGATGATCTACATCATGTTGTAGAACGTTCCAACCTACATAAAACAACATTAATAGCTTGGTTTTAAGAGAATATGGAAAATCCTTCAGCCCGTATATATAAATATACTGATTTTCCCTTCATTATACCTGGAACACATCTTGCCACAAATGGAACCTTTAAAAAACTGCAACCGAAGCAATTGGAAGGCTTTATATTGTACAACCTTCCGAAGATAAGAGGTATTATCTTCGAATCCTACTTACTCATATCAAAGGTGCGATCAGCTTCGATGATCTCAAATCCGTTAATGGACATTATTGTCGAACCTTCAAAGAAGCATGCATTTGTTTGGGTCTCCTTCAAGATGATTTTGAATAAAACATATGCTTACGTGAGGCAAATCAATTACAAACAGGATAACAACTACGACATCTCTTTGCAATGATCCTTCTTTTCTGCAATCCAATGATACCCGAACAGCTATGGAACATTCACAAACCAGCATTATGCGAAGACATTTTATACTGAAATTGTCTTATTACCCAAAACCAAGACTATGTTTTGACTGATATAATTGAAAATGAAGCACTTAATCAATTAAATAATTATCTGTTGTTAAATGAGAAATCATTAAAAGATTTTCCAAATATGCCTCTTCCTTTGAAAACGCTGACAGATCGTAATACCCAAGATTTAGACTAATTGATCCAAGAAGAGAGATCATATAATATCACATAATTGCAAACTGAATTGCATCGAAATCTTCCTTTACTAAACAAAGACCAATGAGCTATATACGATGCTGTTATTGAAGCCATTGAACATACATCCAGGTATTTTTTTGTGGATGGACCTGGTGGTACTGAAAAACATTTTTATATAATATGTTGCTCGCAAATGTCAGATCACTTAGTGAAATTGCCCTGGCTGTGGCATCTTTCAGGATCGCTGCCCTTTTGATAACTGGAGGTAAAACTGCACATTCACACTTCAAAATTCTGATCAAACTAAGTCTATCTTCAACATGTAACATTTCGTGAGGCAGTAAAGAGGCCTGTTTAATTAACTTAGCCAAGCTCATCATTTGGGATGAGGCTCCAATAATTCACAAGTTTGCATTCGAAGCAGTTGATCATATCCTTCGTGACATTACACAAATAGACAAACCTTTTAGAGGAAAAGTCTTTATCTTTGGGGAAGATTTTTGTCAAATCCTACCTGTTATACCACGCGCTATTCACACTAAAGTTGTTTCAGCAAGCTTTCACCAATCATCTGTGTAGAGACATTTAAAATAATGAAATTATCAATAAATATGAGACTTTGCCAAACCAATAATTCTCAAAAAAATCAAAATCAAAGAAATTTCTTTTGAAAATCAGAAATGTTAAATATCTGATTGAGCCGGACACAGAAGATATTATAACCCTTCCTTTAAATGTGTCGATGTCTGAAGGGAATTTAACAGATCTTATCAACTTCGTCTATCCAAATTTAATACAAAATATTGGCAATATAAATTACATGGTTGGTAGAGCCATCTTAACCTCAAAAAATATCGATGTTGAAAAGATTTCAAATATAATCATGAATCAACTTCTGAGTGAAGCTCATGTATATACTAACGCAGATTTAGTAGATTCGATAGAAGGGGATTCTCAATTGTATTCACCCAAATTTTTGAGGTCATTAAAGATTCCCGAATTTCCTCCTGGTGAGTTAAAGTTAAAGGTAGGAATACCTATCATACTTTTACGAAACCTAAACCCATCAGAAGGCCTTTGTAATAGAACTAGGCTGATTTGTCACAGCCTTCAAAACAAAGTAATTGATGCTGAGATTATAACAGACTCTTACATTAGTAAACGTATTTTCATCCCTTGAATCATATTAACTACTTCTGATGGTCATCTGCTCTTTATTTTGAAACGCTAACAATTTTCAATCTGTACTGCTTTTTCTATGACTATCAATAAGTCACAAGGTTAAACGTTAAATCAAGTTAGCCTTTACCTACCACAACCAGTTTTTTCACATGGCCAGTTATATGTTGCCCTATCGAGGGTTACTTCATACCAATCCATTAAAATTCTAACAGATGATACTAATAAATTCCATCAGACAAAAAATGTTGTCTATACCGAAGTTTTTCAAACCATTTAATTTGTTTATACTTACCTTTAATGATAATAAATAAAATCAAATACTTTTAATAATCAATAATCAATAATTAATAACAGATCTGAAATCACATGACTACATTTTTAATTACATCCAATAATAATCCAAATTTAAATACTAACCACTAATTGTAAATCTTTATTAAATAATAGCATTATTAATACAATTAATAATAAACATACAAAAATCCCATTGCTTGCAATGGGTTAACAACTAGTAAAGAATAAAATAATCAATTAAAATTATATTACAAAATACAAATCATTTAATATCAATAATGAATAATATGATAAGTAATATAAAAAAGTTACTGAAACAAAAAATACAATATAAAAAGATTTCTAAATTCATAATATAAACATAATATAAAATATAATAGATCATATAACAAATAATAATAATGTAATATAGATCAAAAATTAATTATAAGATTTGAAAAAAATAATTGAATCATAAAGAAAGAAAATAGTTAAAGAACTCTTAAAATAAAAAAATAAAAAAAATAATCAATAAATATGCATACATGACAAATTCAGATAAAAGAAATCTACAGAATAAGATCATAAAATATCTATAGAAGCTATTAAAAGAAATGCAAATATGATTGGTTATATTTAAAAGGTTATAACTCATCAACTACAAATGCTAGAACCATGATCTTGTACTTATTTTAAAATTCAAATTTTGAAAGATATTCTGACAAATTTTTTTTACTATTAATATGCAATAGCTAGAGATTAAGCTATAGGTATATTCTAAGTAGGACTTGTTTGATCTCATTGTAAAGTTATCTCTATAGATTTTCAATCTCATTATGAGATATGACAACCTGCCTAAAAGCACATCTCCATATACAGTAGTAGTAGAAAAAATAGCAGTCATGATCATGTGATTAAAATAATAATTTATACCACATCTGATTGGATAACACAAACCAATTTTTTATTTGGTTGTTTACTATATTACACTAATCAATATGCATAAAAAAACTGAATACAAGAGTGCCTCATGACCGATATAATGTAATAATACTGCAAAAAATTTCTATTAAAGAACGATGTGAAGTAGTTAAGTCTTTGTAGAATAATCAAACATAAAATGTAAACAAACTACATAAAATTACCAAGTTTATACTAAGGATATTATATTAGTAATCATCTCAATTAAAAAAACTAAAAATTTAAAATAACGATGTCATCTAGGATACCCAAAAGTTTTAAGTCTAAAAAAGTAGCATCATCTTAATCAGCTCGCTCATTCATATGCTAGTATAACAAGTTTTAAAATTGCAGACACTCTTAATAATACTTACCCAAGTCTTAACATAGCCATTCATACAGTTTGTAAGAACCTTTAAAAGCTTGATTACTGAGTTTATGCTTCTAAAAAAATCCTATTCCTCACTTCAATTGCAAAAGAGAGATGAGTTTCTTGGGCAGAAGTTCATGAAAATAAAAATTAGAAAAATATGGTTTTTCTGATGAAATGACCTTTCAAATGTTCTATAATACCATTTTAGTTCATTATAAAGAGGGTAAAGAAAACTAACTAATAGAGTTATCAAACACCCATTCAAAGTTCATGTTTAGGGGGCTTTTTATTTGCAAGGAATCATTGGATTTCACATATTTACTGAAATATGAATGAGAAGTTGTACTATGAAATTTTAACAAATAATCTTTTTGATCAAACATATTAGCTTCTTAGAAAGTCTTGGATATTCTAACAGGATAATGATCTAAAGCTAAAGCTCTGAATAGTTTAGATTAATCTGAAAATTTTCAGTTCAAATCAACTTTAGTTCAGATTCAGATTATAAAAAAATCAATTTGAAAATTTTCAGATGATTCGTTCATTTATTTGAAATGATAATTTAATCATTCCAATTGAACGATTTCTTATCGTTCGTTTAGAATAATAATTTCAATCGTTCTAAATAAACAATTTCTTTATCCTTCATTTGGAATGATAATATCAATTGTTCTAAATGAACGATTCTTTTATCGTTCATTTAGAATGATAATTTTAATCATTCCAAATAAACGATTCTTTTACTATTTGTTTAGAATGATAATTAAATCATTCCAATTAAACGATTCCTTTATCGTTCTTTTGAAACATTATTATCATTCCAAATGAACAATTTTCTTATTGTTCGCCAATATTATCATTCTAACCGAATGATTTTCTTATCGTTTGTTTGAAATGAACTATCTAAAATTTCAGATTAATCTGAAATTTTCAGTTCAGTTCAGATTTTTCTGGTTTACAGTTCGGTTCAGTTTCAGATTGGTATTTTTAAAATTAATAATCTGAACTGAACTGAAATTTTCAGTTCAGTTTTAGATTAGCCTATAATCCAGACTAAACTGAACTGTTCAAAGCATTATCTGAAGCATAAAGCTAAGTTTACGGTATCTTTTCTCAAAAATTAATATCCTGCAATTCTTAATTAGCCATCATATTTCCCAGATCTGAATCCAATAGAAAATTTGTGAGCGATTATTAAGAAAAAGGTGAAAAAGAAAATCAATAAACAAATTAATAAAAATTGGTTACACAAAAGATTTTTATAGAAATTATTAAAAGTGAATGATTCAATATCAATCAAAAACTCTGTCTTAGTTATCACCTAGTATAGATTACTTAAAACAGCCTTAACCCATTATTATAGGTTTACTAAACCTTATTGAATATTATTACTTTTGGATAGTAGCTTCACTTCAACTATAGAATTTGTCACATTCTATTTTTATCAATCTAATTTATAGGGTTTAACTCTATTAATAACTTCTGAGACTATAAGATTAGATTCTTTACAGATATTCTCTAAAAAATTGTAGAAGCATTCATATTTTTGCTCTTTCTTATTTGGATACTTATGATTAAAAGCAGTTCACATGCGATTTTAACTATTACATACTTATTTTCTATATTAATAACTACTAATAAACTGCTACATGTAACGTAACAGTTAATAAACTTAACATTATTGAAAAGAGCCTTTACAAAATATAAGATAGTCTTAAACAGTTCAAATTATACAATACATATTAAACATCCAGTTTTCTTAATTTAATTAAATTATATAAAGACATTCTAACTTTCTAGAATAAGTTTAAACAACTCTTTAATATAGAGAGAAAACTCAATGATATTAATTCTGTTTAAAATGTATTACAAAATTAAGAGTAAGATCAAAGATCTTGAAAAAGTACAATCAGAACTTCTACAGTGAAGAATTTTTATAAACAGAAAATAAATCTCAAATTCAAAACCTTAAAATTAATAGCATCTTAGGTAAAAAGTGAAAAAGAAGACTATAGTAAATAGAATAGTAAAAATTAATAGCTAAGCGAGCTCAAAAAATAGAAATAATTATCATCTTTAAGGTAGGTCTAGAAGCTGATTACTCCTTTCTTTACAAGTTTATAATTATTTTTGATGTGTTTATTGATCACTAATAAAAACAAGCTGATGTACAGTCAACTCTTACTACAACGAATTTTGATATAACGAATTTTACAATACAACGGATTTTCATTGTCAGACAGATTTTTAAATATAAAAAA
>CAJVPQ010000866.1:0-22501 GCA_910591825.1 Funneliformis caledonium
AATTTATAAAATACTAGGTACATATAATAAAACAGAAAATACAAAAATATCTATAAATTAATTTATAAACTAAACTATTTTATCAATACCAACCTTGCACTTTACCGAATTAAACTATAAACAGAAAAGAAAAGAAAAGAAACCTTAACCTAACTAAACTATTGTACAGCTATCAAACGTCCGGAAGGGAGGGCGTGGTTACTGCCGTTCCAAAAATTTGACCAGTAAGAGCCATAGGCAGTCTCCACTAAAAAGGATGTGAAGTTTAATATTGTGAGAATAGAGGGGAGTGTGAAAATCCAGAGGAGATCCAAGGGATTGTAAAATCATCTTCAATGTTATTAGCAATTTTCCAATTATTGAGAGCAGCATTTCTGTTATTCCATATCTCAAAACAGAATGTAGAAAAATCATCGTAAAGGGATGATAATAGACCATATGATAGAGCTAATGTAGATACACACGCAGTGACTTTATTTGATAATGATAGGGGAATAATTCCTTTGAGTAAATTGATAATCCAAAAACTAGTAGAAGTAGATAATTGAGTCCAAATAGTATCTGATCATATTTCTTGTATAAGCGAATCATCCATTAGGATATTCAATTCTTGGAGATGAGTGATGAATGAAATTTTATGTTTAGCGACAATATCTTGTAGAGTTGGGTTATTCTTTGAACATAGCCAAAGGTGTTCAAAATCTTCAATAGTAGAGTTGCAGCAGAAGCATTGTGCTGAGGTATATATATTAGGAATGCGAGCATGTACTACTTCCAAGGAAGGGAGCATTTGAAGCAACATTTTGATTTTGAATTTCTTTTTGGAGCATCCTGTAAAGGATGTTATACAAGACGATTCTTCATTATTGAGAATCTTGAAGAGAAGAGGCCAGTCAATTGATTTATCATGATATTGCCTCAGATGTGGCAGTAACAATAGGGACTCAGTCCACATAGCTTGTATTTTATTTTTAATAAAAAGACGATAAGGTGCTATAATAGGACTTGACTGATGGTAAAGATAGTAACCTGGGCCTAAATGATCTTTGTTGATGGATAATTGGTGAGCAGGAAGTTACTTTGCAAGTTTGTCTACTTTGTTGTTGAGAAGATCATCAGTGAGTGCTTTGATTTTGGTAAAAGAGATTGCTATGTGTTTCTGAGTTAGCAAGCTAAATAACATTGACCATATATGAAAATATGGAATTTTGAAAGCGGGGTTGATGGATAGTGAATCACAGAACAGAAAGGACAGCTTATGGAAAGAGGAAATAGCGACTTGTGAATCAGTGCAAATTTCAATATTAGAATTGTGAGGCGAAACATAGATCGTGGCTAAAATAGCTACAATTTCTGCAAGGGTGAAAGAAGGACTTTATGAAATAGAGAAGCATTAAAGGATAATGATGGCTAATTAGGATCAGTTTGCAATCACGCAATACCTAAACGGACGTTTAAAGAGCCTAAAGAGGTTAGAGAACCATCTGTATAAAATTGAAGAAAAGAGGCAGAAGTAAAATTAGCTTTAATATCATTAAGTAGATTTATTAAATGAATATCAAATGGTAAAACATTCAAATCAGGTAAAGGTTTGGTTGGATATTGATAAGGGTTAGTCAATTTAGATAGGGCGACCTCTCTTAGCATAAAATCAGAAAGGCTACATCTCCATCCTATATATTTGTTGTATTGTATTTTGATTTCAGTGCAGAATTGGAGGGGAAGTTTAATTGCACAAAAATTATGTCTATTCTTGTGAATGGTGGTGACAATTGCTGTAAGATCAGAAAGACTACATCTGTTGCATGGAAATATATCTGCTCTAAAGTTAGAATCGTGTGTAGCTATATAGTATTAAATATAAATTGTGTCATTATCAATAACTTTGACTTTTTCAAGTATGTAAGTCATAAATTGGTTAGACCAAATAACTACGAAAGTAGGATTATTATTGTCATCCTCTTTTAGTCAGATGGTAGTCAGAGGTAAGTCACATATTGAAAGGTGGGGTTGACATACGGGCATTATAATCCTATTTGATGTGTCAGAAATAAGTCGAAATTCTAAACTTAGAAACCAATTTGCACGGGATATATTAGTATTGAGAAACCAGTTAATATCGAAGGATGTAAGAAGATGGTGTCCGTCCATTGAGGTAAGCTGATCTACAAACATAATTGACAGCATACAAATATTTTTGATGAATTTCCTATAAGTATTCATAGGTAAAATTACTGAGATAGGTGTAGAATCTCCTATAATTTGAATTAGGTCAAAGTATTCATCCAAACATTTTTCAAAAGTAAGACCTTCTAATTTAGCTGCTGATAAGAAGGAAGACCACCAATCTTTAAAAAGTGAGGAGTTCTCGTAGGGCTAACAGGTAACAGGTGATAGGTGTAACCATTCTAATAACTGAAGTTGCATGATTCTCAATCTAGCAGTATTGCCTAGTAATGCAATATCATTAATCATTTTAAGGAAATCAGAAGATTTTACTAACATTTGTTTGTCATAAAGGTGAGCTAGGTTGTATCCAAACATTGAGTGTATAATAGGGGCAGGCAAAGACTTGGTAAGACAGAGTTTGTTTTTGAAGAAGGCTCGAAATGAAGCCATCATAATATTACAGAAATTTGCTGGAAGAAAGGTCAGTTTAGTTTTGTAAATAATCCTGGGAATAATCACAGAGTTAAAAACTGCAACATTTGTTTGGCTGTAAGTCATTTTTTGTCTAATACATTTTTAACTTTTTTAAATTCCGTAGAAACTTGATTTTTGATATATGGGACATTATTAAAAAGTGATATCCAGACATCCAGGTAACGGGTTGAGTCTTTGTGCGAGAGCGGTAAGAGCCAAACGTCCTTATCATTGAAGGCAAAGTTAACGGCACTAGTGTTCTTAATGTTCGTTAATAGAACTGATTTGTCCCAATTTACTTAAATACTGTTAAGAGGCATGCCAGAAATCAGCTGATTTAAAGGGGGGTGGAGGTCAGTCTTTATATCAGGTGAGTATAATCACGTGATATACTTAATGTAAAATGATTGGTCAGTTTAATTTGGCTAAAAATATTAGCAAAAATCACATGCCGAATAAAATGATTGGTTGGAATTATAATATTCACATGCCAAGTGCAATCAAAAAGCATTTTATTAATTTTATTATTTTATTCAATTCCTATATTTTATTATGACATGACACGATAGAGCCACATATTATATGTAAGAATATTTTAGTGTTTGACGTTATTATATCATCACATAAAACTAATATAAAAGCCAACTTTTTTCTTCTTTTTTTTAATCTTCGTCCGACTGAATTTTATGAAAATCCCGTTCAACTTGTTCTATACCTTTGCTTTGAACTATATCTTCAGTGACATTAAAATTTAGATTGAATGGAATAAGCACACAACCCATTTCTGTCTCGTTAGCTTATTCCTGAGGGCTTTTTGATTTCTTATTGCGATGTCTAGAATGTACACTACGCTTATGGTCACTTATGAACTTGAGGGTCAGAAAATATTTACCATATATGCTACAACATAAACGCTGATGTAATTCTCGTGAAATTGAAGGGCAACAGCTATCGTACTTTGGAATTTTGAGTTTATCGTGATATTGAAGAGCATGAATTGGGTTGATAAAGTGACCATCTTTTCCTTTCGTAGTTGGAGAAAGGAATCCATTATTCTCATTTAAAAGGATAGCAGCATCTGGAGATCTATATACACTATAACATTCATTATTTTTACATTTTCTTATATCCAGTAAATAGCGACACATCTGCATATGATTCTCAATCCACTCCCACGATATTGAAGGCTTAGGATCATTGAATAGATGTCTCTCCTGGTCGATATATTCCACTATCACAGGTTTTCCATGTATGTCATCCCTTTTCCATATATCACGTAGATTTTTTCCTGAATATTCGAAATTCTGTCATGCTAATTCTTCATCTACTACTTTCCCTTGACTATTTAGATGTGATCCGAATTTCCTACAGGTAGAGTGATACTAGCAAGTTTTGCAGATAAAGAAGCCATACTGCGTTTGACCGGGTTATACTCACTTTGACCTGAAGTATGAATACGAATCGTCAAGTAGTCCAGATCAAGGGCACAGAAAAGGTGAGCATATTGAATAATATTTTTCATATGCTTCAGGTTTTCATCAGATCCACCATCAACAAGAAGAATCCAAATAGGTCTAACTTTGCCTTCTTTCTTTAGGGTAGTGGAAAACTCTTCATTCGAAATGATATTTTCTAAATCTACTATATGGGTTGTTGATGAAGTTCCAATGAAATATTCTGGCCTAATGAATATAGAAAGCTGACCAGTACGAAGGGTATTACTTGAATCAGCTGGATTAATGACTAAATAAATGAAAGGTATGAGTTTCATTTTTGAACCAGTTGGGAAATCGTGATCTTTGATAGTTACTGGTTCATTAACTGACTGGATTGTTTTGAATGTGCGACCAACTGCAGGAATGTCCAATCCAACCTTTGCCTTATCATTCTGGAAGATGATAATCGCCTTATCAGCAAAAACTTCAGCAAATACTCTTATGGCTTTGACGGAAGCTAGACAGTAATGTTCATCAATATGAGGTTTCATTTCTGTCTATGATACGGAGGCAAGACCAACCTTTGTTGGATGATGATGACGACGTGCAGCAAAGGTGCGCTAGTTTCAGGGTTGAAGATAAGTTGATAAGCATTGTCGAGATAGATAAGTATTATATTTTTCTTTTAGAGTTTCGCGTAAATGCTTCACGGTCCTAACTTTTATGACCACTTTTCTTCGTTTAGCATAAGCAGCTCAAAATTCAACACTGTCATAGATTTTATCCCATAGATCTAGATCTTTCATAGCCGCGGATGGTCATCCTGGAGTATCATATTTTTCTACAATACCCTCTTCTAGCAATTTCTGTTTTTTTGCTGCTAGCCTTAATTGAGCTTCAGCATGACGTTTCAGCTTTGTTAGCTATGCATTTTGTATTGATATATTTTTTTGTTCTTCAATTATCTTAGACGATAACAAAACTTTCATTGAGTCATCTGTAGCGATCTCTATCATTCGTTAATATTCAGTTAGGCTTTTTGCAGCTGAATTGATCTTTTCAGCTGCAATATGTTGTGATTTGGCATTTGGTGGTATTGTTGTAGTGTCAACAAACTGTCTTGGAGTGGATGGAGTGGAGGTTTGACGAGAACTGTTAGTTGAATCACGTGACATAAAAATTCTTTGATGAGAGCGAATAGTGGAAGGTGTGGTGTCATAATATTCCCGAATTTTATTTTCAATAAAGGCAGTATCATTTTTTTAAACTTCCTTCCACATTCTTGCATTATTCTTTAACGAATTGGCTTAGGGTCACAAAGTATTGCTTATTTGTAATATGCATATGCATTGCAAAATTCTTGATATTTATCTTGGGATTTCTTATAAAAAAAGTTTTTGTTAAAGTTTGGTGCTTTTAAAAAACTTTGCATATTGGTTTGAAAAAAAAGAATGCAAAGAAGAATATAAGAGCGCATTTTCGCATTTTTTTCTATGGATTTTCCAAGGATTTCATACACATGACATTGCATTAATCATCACCTCAATGCATAATATAAATAATTGTTATACAAATAAATCACGTCTTAATTCTTTTATATTGATTTTAGAATAATAGCAAAAAGGAACTTATGGATCGAATGATAACTTTATTTATTAATTTTATTTTTATTTATTTGACTACTTACTATTTAACTATTTTAATTTAACTATTTTATATATGATTTTTTTTAGCCAATCAAAATTGATTATCAGGTGGGGGGTGGGGGTTAGCTTTATAATAAAGTGAAATCAGCTGATTTCTGGCACGCCTCTAATAAAAAAAGAAATAAAATAATTAAAAAATAAAAAATATTAAATTAAAATATTATATTAATTAATTTAAATATTATTAAATTTTTATTTTTAAATAATATTTATAATAAAATAAAAAAAAAAATAAAATAAAAAAATTTAATAAAGTATCTTTTATAAATAAGAAAATAAATAATGTTTTTAAAAATATTTTATTAGAAAAATCTTAATTTTTAATATTTTTTATAAGTATTTTTAAATAAATAAATTTTTCATTAAAAAAAATAAAAAATAATTATTTTATAAAAATTAAAGTTATATTAATTAAGTTATAGATTTTAAATTATTAATTAAAATTAAAAATAATTATTTTCAAATTTTAATTAAGTTGTAACTTAATTAACTTATAAAAAATTTAATTGTATCATAAATGTAATTCAATTGTATTATATTTTTAATTGTGATACTCATTTTTAGTTAAAATTATTATAATTATAATAATTTTAATATTAAATTATTATAGAGTAATATATTAATTTTAAATATGTAATATTTTTATTATTAATAATAAAATTATAGATTATCTCTTTAAGCATTTTACAGGCAAATTTGACTGCAATTTTATTTAATAATTAAAATTATTTATAATAATTTATTTAAAAATTAATATTTTTATAATAAATTTTATAATGTTTTCTAAGTAAAAATTCAAAAATATATAATTAATTAGTAATATTTTAAAGATAAATATATGATAAATTATTATGAAAAAAAGTTAAAATTTTAAACTTATATTTTTTGCTATCTATTAATCTCAAAATATGAAAATATAATTATTTAATAGATCTTAATGAAATAAATCTAACAAACTAAATTTTATTTTCTTGTAATTATTTTTTTTTAAAGATATGATAATGCTCATATTTATTATAAAAATTCAAATCCAATAAGTAAATATATGAAAATCCTGAAACTAGATATAAAAGTAGAAAAAAAATAAATTGAACTATTTAAAATGCTCTTGCAAGTTAAAAACTTACTAGTCTTAAATCAACTGGTTATCCTGCTATACTTCAGAGATAATTATTAATAGAGTTTTCATCAATATATGATAATTAAATTATTACTACACTCTTTTCTTTTACCTAATAATGATTCTTATCCTAAATTTAAATTCAATACAAAAATAAGTAACTTGAATTATTGTTAAACTAAAAAAGAAGCTAATAATAAATATAACTTTAACAAATTTTTAGCTAAGTTATCTGATTAATTTCTAGTTACAGTAACCTTTATTATAGGTGTATCTATATTATTAATATGTAATCTTTTCAGATTGCAACTATTAGACATGATGTTAAAAGGTTAACTCTTTTATAATTTACATAGTAAAATCCATAGTTTTCAAATTAAACAAAGTTCTATTATATACTGAAAAATACATTCAAACTTTTGATGAATATATGATTTATTCGCGTTATACTATTAAGTATATTCAATATACTATTAAATATATTTCTATTAGTTAAGTTAAATATTAATTACATTTTCAATACAAGGTATTATCAAAATATTTCAGGTAAAAAGCATTTATTGATAAATAAACTAACTAAAAGAATAAAATAAAAAATACAAAAGGTAAATTGATCATAAATAATAAAGAGTAGCCTTACGCTATCTTTAAAAAGGGAGGTTGCATATAGCTATTACTAAACTAATCAGATTATATCAAGTAATTGATAGTTATCTTTTCTAATAAATTTAGTCCTTTATATATATATTTAATTTATATCAAATATATAAACTATATTAAACATATCTGATATATTAAACATATTAACTATATTAAACATATTTAATATATTTAATATGTTAAACATGTTTAATATGTTTGACATTTTTAACATTTAGTATTACGTCATAATTGTAGATCATTTGTAGATCATATAATTAATTACCTTGTAATAATATTATTAAGTTCTATCAGAGGCTTTTCAGTACTCTTAAACTTCTATGCTAAAATGTTTATTAATTCAGATTATAGCTAATAATAATTATTATATAGAATCCAAATTATATACTTGTAAGAATTAAAAATTTTGCTAAATCAGCAGACTTTATAATATTAGAGATCTAAAAGAAGTGTGATTGTTTAGAAAGGCAATAGAAAAATCATCAAGTATGATTGATTGATCAAAAGTTGTTATCAATTTTGATTATCATTTAGAATACACCTGATGCTCATTTTTATAAGCAAAATGAAAAAAGAGAAAAAATGGAAAAAAAAATAATTAAGAAAAATGGCGAAAAAAAATATTTTAACAAAAAAGTACCACTGTTTGAATTAATAAAGATTGTTTTTTAAAATAAGAGGATTTAGGAAGAATAAAGAAAGAAAGAAGTTTGTAAAGAAAGTTTGTTTTTTATTCATAGGCTAAACTATAGTTACATTTACACATACATATTTTTTATTTAAAAATTTTTAGTTGAGTGATCACTAGAAAGAGTTATATTATTTCTTGTAATTATTAAATATTAAGTTATTTTAAAAAATTGAAAAATTGAAAAATTAATATATAATATTAATTTTTAATTTTTAAAAATTTTAAAATACTATCATTAGATAGATTTTAATATGATAAATCTAATAAACTTTATTTCATCTTTTTATAATTATTAGATATTAAAATATTATAATTTTTCTATAATATTTTATAACCAATTTATACCTATATTTTAAGGGATAATAATTATAAATAATTTATAATAAAATAATTATTAATAAATAATTAAAATAAAATCTTTTAATAAAAAGTTTATAATTATCTTTTATGTTATTTTTATAAATTTTTATTTTAAAAATAATAATTAAAATTTATCAATATATTTTTATATATTTAATTTAAAATAAAAATTTAAATATTTAATTTTTTATAAAAAAATAATAATAGTTAATCAAATTTTAGTATTATAATATAATTTAAAATCATTTATTTAAATAATAATTAAATAAATATAATTTTATTTTATTATATAAAATATAAGGACTAAATTATTAAATCAGATTAAATTTTTTAATCAAAATAAAATCTTTAATTCATATTATAATATGAAATAATATTTTATTTGATTATATTTTTATAATTAATTATTTTATAATAAAGCAAGTAATTATACTAATAAAATTTTTAATTTTAATATATATAATAATAAAAAAATTTAAAATTAGATTTTAAAAATAATAATTTTATTATTTAAAAATTTAATAATTTTCAAATTTTTAATTTCAAAATTTAAATATTAATAAATTAAAGTATTTAATATAAAATCTATATTAATTATTTAAATGGATATTCAAATAAAATCTAAAAGTATTTTTAAAAAAAAAAAAATAATTAAAATAATTTATTTGAAAATAATTATTATGATATAGTTTTTTTGATTATTATTATTTAAAATCAATTTTTAATTATAAAAATTTATAAATAAATTTATCTACTTATTATAAATTTACTTTTGATTTACTTTTACAAATAAATTAAAATTTTTATATAAATATATAGTAATTTTATTATTTTAATTAAATTTAAAGTTACTTATAAGTTAAAATTTTGTAATTTTTAAAATTATATTATTAATCTTTGATAATCTTATTAAAATTTATTTTTATTTATTAATCATAATAGAATATTTTTATTAATAGTAAAGTATTTAATTAATTTATAAATATACTGTATATATTAAAATTAAAAATTTCAAAATCTTTTTAATTAAATAAAATATATTCTTATAAAATTAATAAAATATATTAAATTGTATATTTTATGTAATTATATTATATTATTAAAATTAATATTAATATTTTATTAAGAAATTAATACATTTATTTAAATATACAAGCAAATTATCTGCTAAAAAATTTAAAGTATAATATATTTTTAATAAAAATTTAATTAAATTATTTATTATTTTAGATTAATTAATGATTTTATAAAAAAAATTTGATTTTTTTACTATATCTTTTTATTTTTTATTAATATATTATCCTAATTAGTAATTTTAATTTATATATATATATATTTATTTATATTTCAATAATAATAAATTGTTTCTTTAATAATTTTATAAAATTACTTGTTATTTATTAATTAATTAAAGTTAATTTTAAATATATTAAAAATTATTTATTAAAAAAAATAATATTTTAAATTCTATTAATAAAATTTAATATATTATTATAAAATAAAGTTTTATAATTAATTTTATAATGTATTTTAATTAAAATTAATAAATCATAAATTTTACATAAGGATTTTGATTAAATTTAAAAATATTATATATATTTTTTTAGATTGTGAATTCAAAAAGTGAAATATAAATCAAATATTTATTCATAATTATTTGTAAACAATTATATTTTATATTTAATTAATTATTACTAATTCATTATTCTAAATCTGAAATTAACATATAGAATAATGCATTCTTTAGCTTTTATTTTTTTTTATTTTATTTATTTAATTTAAAATGAATGATAATAATAATTTATGAAATTTTTAATAAATTTTATAAAATAAATAAATATAAAGTATTTGTTTTGATTTTTTATTTTTTAGCTCTTTTTATTTTTAGCATTTTGAAAATAATTTTCAGATTTAGACTTAAATCAAGGCTTGGATAAGATTTATTCAATGATTCTAAATTTTGAATCAAATGAAATTATAATGAATTTTTGTATTATTTAAAATTGAATTATTTATACCAAATATTGAAACTTTGTTGATTGACTCCGGTAATAAATGTTAGGATTTTATACATCAAAAAGTTCAGAATACTTGAGACAAATTGTGCCAGTCACGTACGAAGAAAATTTTAGTCACGTGATAACTAATTATAAAGCTCCACCGGTGAAATTTAGCAAATATCATATTAATGCATTTACAGTAATCACCCGGATTAAAAAATCATGCTTAGTTTTAACAGAAATCAAATGGTATCAAAATTTAAACCATATCTTTTCGAATTGTTGTTAATATAAGTTCTTTATCGTTTATTTAACCGTATCACATAAATCGTATCACAAAATAGAAAGATTATTTATCACATGTTCATTAATTAATTTATTTGTCACGTGCAGTAATTATTCATCACATGGTAAATTTCCTATAAAAACGGAGTAAAATCCTTTCGGTTTGAACCTCACTTCCTCCGCATCATCCATATCATCTTCTTCATTTTCATCATTACTATTACTTTCGTCCTCACTTCCTTCGCATCATATCATCCATATCTTCTTCTTAACTACTACTATATTCTTTAAAAATATTATCCATCCAAGAAAATGACTTTTTTAAGAAAAATAAAGTCAAATTTTACCCAACCCAAAAATACAAATTATTACATCAAATGGTTAGAAAATTCTATCTCTGAAGATGATATGAATTACTACAATTATTCAGACTTCAAGAATATACAACAAATCTCAACTGGTTCATTTGGAACCATAAATCGTATTTCTTGGAAAAGCGATGATACCTTTTATGCCTTGAAGTCCTTTAATAACTATAAAATGACTCTTAAAGAAATTATCAATGAGGTATCTAATATATATCATTTTATTTATTACTTTTAATTGAATTATATTAACGCATTATATATTATTTAACAGTTAAAATTACATCGGAAGGTTGGTTTTCATGAAAACATTATAAGTTTCTGCGGAATCACAAAAGTAGCAACTGGTAGGTATTAAGAAATGAATTTGATAACTTTTGAAAGCTTAACTAATTTTATTATTATATTATTATTATTTATTCAGATGCTAGAGGAAAATATTCGTTAGTTTTGGAATATGCTGATAGCGGTACGTTAAAAACTTATTTAAATCAGCACTTCAATGAACTTCAATGGAATGATAAGTTTGGCTTAGCGTTGCAACTGGCAAGTGCTGTATCATTTTTACATGATTTTGATATTATTCATCGTGATCTGGTAAACTATCAATTTAATTACAATGTTATGAAATTTAAAATTCAAATTTTGACTTATTATTCTTTAATGTGATTGAAGCATGCAGGTAACATACTTATACACCAGAAAAAAGTTAAGCTAGCAGATTTCGGATTATCAAAAAAAATCGATGAGGCATCAAGTAGTACATCAAGAATCTTTGGTGTAATACCTTATACAGATCCAAAAGTTTTTAATAATCAACATACCATTAATAATCCAAGAAAAAATTACAAATTAGATAAAAAATCTGATGTATATAGTATTGGCGTCCTTATGTGGCAAATTTCAAGTGGATGTCGACCTTTTTACCCCGAAGGCGTTGATTATGATATAGCTCTAATATTAGCTATACAAGGAGGTGAAAGAGAAAAAATAATTGATGGTACTCCTATTGGATATAGCAACTTATATACAAGTAAGACATTAATTAATATAATTATTATTATTATTTTTTTTTATTAATATTATTATACTTACTTTGCTAGGATGTTGGGGAGATGAACCAATACTTCGTCCTGATATGCGAGAAGTTTTTTCTACCCTTAAATCAATTTCTCATAATAAAACTTTTGATAATAATAATAAACAGAAAGAATATAGTTCACTAGCAAAAGAAAATTGTAACACAATGTCTATAGATATATATAAGGATTTATATATAGATGCCATATCAAATTTTATTGAGTGCGAAAATGTTTCAAATTCAAAAAGACAATCACGAATGATCCCTTATTAGATTGCTTGTTTAATGAATCATCTTTTGAATAATTGATTTTTTTTTTTTTTTTTTTGTTATTTTTTATAGAGCAAATATCATTTATTTCATATGTATATACTGTAAATATTTCTTTAGACTACCTCTTTAATTTTTTTAATTTATTTTTTTTAATTTATTTAATTTTGATTTACTGCGGATCATATGATTTTCCATGTCGATCATTTAATGTTTAATTGTTTAAATATCGATCCTGTTCTTTTACATCGTCCGTTACGTTTGACAGCATAGCATAAAGAAACTTCTTAAGATAAAACTTTGAAAGAAACACATTATATTCGGAATTTTTTAACAAAAAATATTCGGTTTCCCTTGCTTACCAAGGTAAAAAAGAAGGGGGGTTTAAAAGATATATTGTGCATTTCAATTGTAATTTCCCAGGTTAACTTTTTATGATTTAGAGTTTTTCCTAATAAAGTTATATTTATATTTAATACTCAATTTTAAATGAACTTTCAAACACGATTAATCCATTTTAGAATTGTAAACATGTTATAACGAGCAAATCAAAATTAAAAAGCTTTGGCTAATTAATTAATTAATAAAAATTAACTTATAAATTAATTTTTCTGGACAATGAACAAAACTAAAATTCTTTGTTGTTCAAGTAGGAATTCGTTTAAAGTACTTTGTTATCTGGTTATATACAGTTAGTTAGGGGAATTTGTCAAATATAATCTGAATAAACAAATTATTTTGGCAGCGATATTGATAACCTTTTAAGATCAAAATGAATGCAAAATAGCATTATCAAATTGGGCATTTTCTTCCTTAAAACATCCAATCATTTACAATTCTAGAAATGATTGTTATTATTCCTTGTAATGACATAATTTTCATAAGAATTTAAAATACTTTATAAACTTTTTCCTAATTCCAACCGGAATTAAGTAGAATCGACATGTGATGTGCAACGTGTTGATGAACACCAAAATAGAATTGTAACGTTCTAGAATTCCACAAAACGGATTTCATATTCCTAATTTAAAGAATGATAGTAATGAGAAAAATGTATAAATACGGAACGTCATTTTATTACCTCCCCACTATCCATTTTTTCAAATTACAACCATATTACGACCTTTTTTAATTTATACCAATCTTATAATAAGTATAAATCATGCCACCTTCAGTAGAACAGAGTAGTGTACCTCTTGAACCAAGAATTCGCAATATGAAAGATGATAACGAAATGCTCAAAAGTTTTCATAAGGATGATCAACATCATGTAGAGGATTTACAAACCACACCCATTAACAAAGCTCAAGTATTAGTTTTGATACCGTCACTTACCTACGTTGTATATATGAATCGAGCTTTGAAGAATATTCTATTTACTTTGATTTTTGATTGGACAATGCCGATATTTAGCCCGTTTAATTTCATATTGTTGATTACGTTGTTTCCTACGTTAATCATTTCGCTTATTTCTCTGGAATTTGCTTTGCATATTGGATTTAAGTTTGGGTTGGGTGCCGTGATTCAAGGGATTGGAGATAAATGGGGAGAAGGTTTATCTCCTGTTAACTGGTGTAGGTAATTTTTTTTTTTTTTTTTTTTTGCTTTAAAAATAGGAATGTAATAATATCTAAATCTATTTATCTAGGGGACCCGAGGATATTTACATCAGAAGTTGATGAAATCGTAAAAGATGGAATTAAATCGTTGGATGCTCCTTTGCCACAACCATTGCCCGAACAAGAATTGGATGATACGATATTTGATGGTGCGATGGAACATCGTGGATTCAATCTCGATTTGGCCGAACTTTTATTATTTATGTCTTCTATCATTTATGAGCGTAACAACGAGTTGGTTAGAAAAGCTCACGAGGCTTTGCATGATCTCTCAAAAGGGGGAATAATAAGTAATTCACCAGAAGAAGAGCGACTTATTAATTCCGTTACAAGTCTATTAAAAAAAAGTGAAGCCCGTATACATGAGCAGGCAAGAAAATGGGGAATGAAATTTATTTCATTATCAGAGTTAAATTCATTAGGAGGTCCTTATTCAGGAATGTTTTGGAGTGAAGAACATAATTTTATCGTAATTGTATTTAAAGGAACCAATCCAAGTAATTTTGAAGATTTTGTTATTGATTTAATGTTTCAGCGAGTTGATGCAAGGAGTTTTGTATTTGGGGAAGTCCATGAAGGATTTTATACTTCTTTATTTCCTCAAGAAGGAGCCGCCGCAAGAGCAAGTCGAGCTTCTCCCTACATAACTATGATCAGAGCCATCAGAGCGAAAGCTGCTGACATCAAAGCTGTTCGTCCTAGCAAACAACCGATCAATGTTTGGATAACTGGTCATTCATTAGGTACAGATTTTTTTTTATAATACTACTAATCCTATGATCCATCACTTATCAAATGTAGTTTCACCTTGCTATCATGTAAAAAAAAAAATAAAAAACTTTAATAGAATTAATTACTGATTTGAATTTCGTTTCCTATTAGGGGCGGCACTTGCCAGTTTGTTTTATGCTCGACTTTTAAAATCGACAAACGACCTTGGTCCAAATTGCATTTTAAGAGACGGGTACATGTTTGGTAGTCCAAGTGTTGGAGATGCGGATTTTGCAGCAGAATTTGCTTCATATGCCAATACTCCATATGATAGGCAAAGCACCCTTTGGAGAATTATTGATGATAAAGATATTATTACTAGAATGCCACCTGGTTGGAATGATCCAACGATCAGACGTTTGGTTAATAGAAATAGCATTTTGAATTACGCACATGTTGGAGAAGGAATTCAATTTTTTCAAAATGGAGCGAAACCCACTCCTACGAAAAATTTGTTTTCTTCGGGTAAAACACCAGTTATTATTGATCTTGCATCCGAAAACAAGAATAACTTTGGACACGAAAAAGGAAAAAAGTATACGCTAAGAAAAGACGTTTTTCACGATCGAGAGGAATATAAACAATTGACGGGTAGTCCTTTGATCTTTATTGAAAAGTTGCTACCTACTTTCTTTAGAGATCATTTACCTGCTAGATATTTTTCTGTTTTGCAAAAAGCGAGAAAATATTTCGATGATGATGTTACTGTTGTGGAAGAATTCGAAGAAATTTAGTAAAAAAAATCCTTCCTTAAAACTTTTCGTTAACGTTTCATTTAATTCTGTTTACAACGATTAATTATTATTATTTTTTTTTTTTTTTTAAAAAAAAAAAAAAAGAACGACTTTTTTTCTTATTATTTATAGTAAGGCAGGTAATAATTAGTCTTTCTTCATATTAATAACCTAATAAAAGGAGGTAAATAGTAGTAATGATACATAAGAGAAGTAGTAGGAATCTTATTTTTTATAATTTTTCACAATGTAAATTATATTTCAATGAATAAAAAATTTTGTTATCAAAATTCAATCGTCCCATCAGACAGTTGTACTTCCTATATCACATGTTATCTTGTTAATTGAATTTGAAACGTCTTTAGTTTTTAATCAGGTTAACTTTGGAAAACTTTTTTTATTCGCAGAAAGGTATGGCGCAGTAAAACAGCTTGAATTAGTTTATTTTTGTAACAGGTACAAGCGTATAGTTTGAAACCTAAAATTCTGAAACTTTGGTTACTACATAATGTACATAATGTAAACAAAGAAAATTCCATTTTCTTTTGTTCTATTTAATTTGACCATTGAAAGTAAGAAATCAATTTTATGAATAATGATTACGGTATATAAAAAAAAAAAAAAATTTTAGAAATGAGAAATAAAAAAGTACATTACATTATACTACATTCTTTACATAAATAATAAAAATAATCTATTGAAGTTATTAATTCAAGGTTTTTTTTTTAATTAATTACATTTTCGCTCGTATTAATTGTTCTTCTCCAATTCCCCCTTTATTATAAAACCCAAGCGTTCATAAAGAACGTGATTAATCCACCAACAATGATACTAACACCTATTAAATTCCATTCTACAATATTAACATTGCCGAGGTTGGTAGGTGTGGGCGCGCTACCGGTTAACACAACAACACCGCTTTTTGATGAATTTGTTGAATCAGATTGTTTCTCAGGAGGACTATTTATTAAACGTGGAATTATTTGTTACTTTTAATTCTTTTATGTCATACGAACAGAGAAAAAAAAAAATAAATGAATACCTTTTAGATTGTGGAGGAGGAGTGACTTTAGGTTCCTGTGGTTCTTTGGGTTGTTCTTTGGGTTGCTCATTGGGTACGGGAGCTTTTGGTTCTTCAGCGGGAGCAGGTCCCGGTGCTTTAGCAGGTTCTTTGGGTTGACCGATGATTACCGTTTCAGTTGGATTAGCATCCGGTGGAGGTACTACGACCGTCACATCTGGAGCTTGTATCGTTGTTACTACCACTTCCGTTTCTGTTAAAGTTTTTTGTGAAATTACTCTCAGAGGGGATGATGTTATTATGAGAAGGATTGATATTATTAAGAATGCAGATGATTTTTGTAGTGGGTTCATCATAATTAATTTAAATAATGTTTTATTTTCTGTTTTTTTTTTTTTTTTTTTTTTTTTAATAAAGTGTAACAAAAAAAAGAAATATAAATTAAAAAAAAAAAATGGAAAAAAAAAGATTTAAATCATTTTCATCGTTTGACAAAAAAAAAAAAAAAATGAAATAAAATAAAATAAAATAAAAAAAAAAAAGAGAGGAACAAAAAACTATTTATATTACAACCCAATATATATAGGACAATAAATTCTAAATCGCGTTTACTATCAGGAATGGTAGGGGCTTATGTAGATCATCATTCCCCTGCCCCCGAATTTGTTCTACACAGAGTTTTTGTGCCACAAACAAATCTCATATGCTGTTGTGGCTTGATAATTCACCTTCAAAATAATTACTGTATATTATTAAAATCATGTTACGGATCATATGATTTACTATGTTCGTAACTCGATTTTAATAGAAAACCTCCCATATTTGTTCACCTGATCTGTATGTTTTTTTGTTTCTTAAAATTTTGTGTTCAAATTTATTACATGGCTTAAGGCAGTATATTTTCGCTCCTTAATATATATTTTTTTTTAAAAAAAAAACTCCTTCATATGCTTGTGGTAGTAATAAACTTTTCATCGTCGTATACGTCATACGCAATGATAATTGTAAGCTACAGTACATCATTTTTTTCAAGTGTCATCTTGGTTTGGGAACGTTTGGCCAATTAAAAAATAAGCATTCGGAAAATTTTCATATATGCGATATTATCTTAGGACGTTAAAGGTTTTGATTGTTAATTGGTTGGTTATTAGTTGGATTGTGGCGTGCTTCCTTCAACACTGGATGCTTATTTTTCTTTGTTTTACAAGTTTAGAGATTGCGATTTGCAATAATTTCTTACACAATATTAAAAATCCAATTAACTTTCAAGAAGTAAATGCTTTCATTGTGATGATGATATCTACGGAAACAGTTAATATCTCAGAGCCGACCACAAAATTAATCATATAAGAACGATTGTATGCTTGTAGTATTGTATCCTTTTTTACAAACTATTGAAATTTATTGGGATTGAATGCGTAGCTTTAGGGTATCGGTAGATGATTCCAATGATAGGTGAGTTTTTTTTTTCTTTCGATTTTTCCAGGTGGATCAATGCGTGATAATTTTTTTTTTTTTTGGATACCTTTTCATTTAATTATGCGATTTCTTTATTTAAAATTACTTTTTCTAATTTTTTTTTTAAGTCTGCAGTTCCTTAACTTCCATTTTCGGGTTGGAAGCAAGGAAGGTATGATTTATTTTATTATCATTTTCGTATTTAGTTGTCATTTTTTTTTTTACTCTTCGGGATCGATCATTTCGGGCCGTAACCATCTAACAGTTTTTATTTTTTCCCGTTATTATTATATTATAAAGAAATGTTTTAATAGCGATCGTTGAATTTACACCCTAGTTATACAATTTCAAATCGACGCTACTGATAATTATAGTAACTTCACGGTGATCATCGGTTTTTTTCATAAATTCATACTATTCTTTACATTTCCATATCAATATTTTTCACGGCAATCGCGATGTATAAAATTTGTAACATCTTCATTTGCTGAATTTCGAACTTTACATCTACAACTTTTATCTGCAATATTTTGAATCAAAACTCTTTGAAAGTTTAGATGTTTAGTCAACAAATTAAGTTGGATTTCTTTGTATTTAAAGAATTTATTTGACGGTTTATATTTGACAGAAACGTTCAAATTGCCTGAAATTTTATCTTAAATAAATTTATCTTTGTTACAAATTCTTTTGCCTGTCTGTCGAATATAAAAATGCTGATTTAACAAACGTACAAAAATTTATTTAAAAAAAGGGATGAGACCAATAACAAATGATCCAGAATCTTTTTTGAGATTAAACTTTATATGTTTTCTATTATACTTACAATAAAATAATATAGGTAATTATTTTTTCGCAGAAGTGAAATTTATATGAAAATTTTTTTAAGTTGAACATTTTGCGATGGTAAAAAGAAGACTGTAATTTTAATTTTTGCAACTCATTGTTATATTCTGGCAACCAAAGGGTGCCATTTACTTTCTTTTATTTCTATTAAGATTAGTCGCGCGATATTGCCCCCACATTTATTATGACGATTGTTTATCCTTGAATTTTGTGAGAACCTCTAATGAATGGAATTCCAATTTTTTCAATTAGTAACCTGGCCAGTTCTAATACTTTTGTTTAAATTCTCGTTGAACAAACTTACGGTACCTTTAGTCGACATTCTTTAACCGACACCACCAATTCACTGACATACTTTTCATCTCACTGGCGTCACCATTATACCTATATTTTGAAGATTAGGATGGTATATATGCAAAAAAAAAACTTTTAATACAAAAATTAAATACACTTTAATTATAAATTAATCACAGCTACTTTGCCATTTAAGTAACAATTAAATGTTATGTGCAATCCCTCAATTAGACTTCGATCCACCCAATTATTTTATAAATGCGATTTTCTCGGCCAATGTAATGATTTCGATGAGATAACCATTGTGCTCCATAAACAATATTTTCTATTAGTAATTCAGTTGCTTGTTTTTCTTTATGACAGTAAAGAGAAGTAGTTATTGGTGGTGTCAATAAAACGTTCATTCAGTGAAAAGGCTTCGTTTAAAGAGGCGCATACGTACTTTTGTTGGAGGTTAGAAACTGGATTTATGTTTGTCAGGTATTAGGTAGAGGAACTCAATTCATAAAACCAACAAATTTAATTTTTGGCTAGTTTAGTTGCTAATTAAGGTTTAGACACTTCCGACAATCTTATAACATTATATATTATGATGTATAAGCTTTGTATACGAATGAAGGTTCAATATATATTCCAACCCAAATATAGATTAGGAATCTAATAGATTAAAACATCGATCGTTTTATTTTCTCTGCCGGAAATTAATAAATAAGGTTCCATGAATTGGTTGCTTCGTCACTTTAGGCCGCAGTGATCGAACATTTTATCTTAACTTGATTTGTTTAGGTTTCTCTTAAGGTGATCTTTTCCAATCGCGTATTCATTTTCACAATGACATTCAAATAAAGTAATCAAAAGAACTTTTTATACGTTTATTGTAAGCTCATTTGAATATGAATTTTGAATTTATATTTCTCATTTATATCATACAAGTGGTTATTTTGAGAAACTGTTTACAAGGGGGTATGTAAACAAACAACAATTGGTATATAAAATTTGTAATGCTCTTGTGAAAATATATTTTTAAATAATGAAATATATTTATAATTTTTAAAAGCATTTAGTTTTGATTGAATAATTGTTTTTTTTATAGTCGGCAAAATTAATTTTGAATATCTTGACCTTAATGAAAAATTTATTATAAATTTAAATTGTTTATTAATAAAATTTTATTTTTTTTTCAAAGCAACTTAATGGATATTGCCATTTACAATGTTCCTGCAACTTTCAAACAAATGATATTCTAAACTTATCCTAACCTTAAAAAAAAAAAAAAAATACTTTAAGTAAATGAGAACTGAAAAGAAACTGTACGGAAAGTTGTTACTTGTTATAAGATGTCAATAAATATATTGTAAGAGTTATACTTCTTTCCAGATATAACTTGAAACTTTCGAATAGCTCAATTAACTTACAAATTAAGTTGTTTTAGAGCTTATTAATGTACGAAAATCATATACTGTAAATTTTAATAAATATCGTGTAGCGTTTGGGTTACAGTACGTTGTCCCGAAGGCCGTTTTCCCAAATGGACGTTTCGGGAAAACGTCCATTCGGGAAAACGGAATTGAACATTCGATGCATGTATAACGATAAGTTTCTTGTTGGAAATGTATCGTGTAACATTAAATAAAATAAAATGTTGCAGTCATCTTTTTGTCAATTTTAAGAAATATGGAACTTACTTTTAAAAATAATGATGATGATTTTGATCCAACTCCAAAATTAAAATCCAGTCCTATACCAATTACGTTTATTCCTATTAAATACGTTGATAAATGTCATTGTGGAAATGAATACTCTTGGACACTTTTATTTTACCAAAGATATTGTAAAAATTGCTTATCCAAGTATATTAGTTGCATAACTGATAATAATACGTATTTAGATCTACTTATAGTTACAAATAAGTTACCATGTAATAAACATGAAGCTAGGAATGCGGATTTTTGCACGCAAGACATTCTAGAATGGTGTGAAACTTGCTCCGATATTTTTTATTTCAATCAAGTACATAGGAATAATAAGTATACATTTTATGATAGTCATAAATTAAAAGTATTTGAAAATAATAAGGATTGTAAATTATGTGGGAAGTTGGTTCATCAGGAGCCGAAGAAAACGTTCGATAATAATTATGAAGTTAACGCTCATATATGTTCAGATTGTTTTAAAGTTTCTTCTGGGTGGATAGAATCGACTTTAACTAAAAACCTTATTCCAATTCTTTATTTACCATGGTCGAATTTAACTAGTATGAATTGCAGAAGTTGTAAAAATCACATGAAACACGTAACTGATTGTTTCAAATGGTGTGAACATTGCCAAATAATTTACAATGGATGTAGATATTGTTTAACAACAAACATCATATTTGGAATTACCGACTATTCTCAATGTAGAAAATGCAAAAGAACAACTAAAATTAATATTGAAAGTAGAAACAATTCTATAGATGAGTTTATTCTCAGTACAAAATATAATAATATTGATAACATGAAAATTACTGTGGAATATTTTAATCCTTATTATGTATATGAAGCTTTTACAAAAAAAATTTTATCGGATTCACCAATTAAATGGATCTCATTTTCTAAACTTAAAAATTTAGAAGAAATAGGACAAGGGGGATTTGGCATTATTTATAAGGCAAATTATTTAGGTAAAATATCTAAATTTCGTAATAACAGTTCAAACGACGAAAGTGAAGTTGAAGTTGAAACCGTTGCTATAAAAAGGTTTTTAAATTCAAAGAATATTAGCCAATCTTTCTTAAATGAGGTAATAATTCAATATTCTGTATCTGAAATGTAATTTTATTTAATAATTTAAAATAATCTAAATGATATTATTAGGTAAAATCACATCATATTTGTTGTTCTGATCGAAAAGTTAATCGTGTTATGAGATGTTTTGGTATTACAAAAGATCCCGAAACAAACGATTTGATGTTAGTAATGGATTATGCATCAGGAGGTGATTTACATGATTATTTGCAAAGAAATTTTTCTGAATTAACATGGAATAAAAATAATTCAAAGGGAAAATTATCTATTTTATGGCAAACTTTAGATGGGTATTTACATTTTATTTTATTTATATTAGTTATATTTATTTATAATTTATCTTACTAATTTATTTTAT
>CAJVPQ010000867.1:0-22443 GCA_910591825.1 Funneliformis caledonium
AAAATTAAAATATAAAAAGTATTCTCCTTCTCTATCAATCTGAATTTAAATATAAGTTAAAATACTAAAAAATTAGAAAGTTAACTTTTCTTCTTATTAATTTAACTTCATGTTTTCTATTTTCTACTTCTTTAATTAAAATATTTTATTTCTATTATAAAACATTTAGCTGAATATTTTTTTATTAGTAGGTGAAGCTTGTTAACATAGTAAAATATTTTGTAATCTTTAATTTTAATGATCAAATACTCAAATTTGATCTTGTTTCACAATCGCAAAAATTTTTCATATTAAAATATACATTGTGAACTTCAAATAATACACATAGCATTCAGACTAGTAATACATATAAAATACTATGTAATTATTTATACAAATCCTTACAAAAAAATGTTAATTATATAGTAAAAAATTGCACTGCCATTTTTTTCGTTAAGGATTGTATATAGCAATATAGACATTTAAAATATTATCTATTAATAAAATTTAACTTTATATTTTTCTAATCATTATATAAAATGCTTTTAATTTATTAAGTATACATTATAATGAAAAGGCATTGAATATTTATATCAGAAACTTATAATAGAGAAATAAAACATTAGTTATATATATTTTATTTAAAAAATAATAAATATTCATTCTTTTTACCTTTGAAATAACTTAAAATCCATGTCTAAAACTTAAAAAGAAAAACAAAATGTTAGTTATAGATATTTTATTTAAATAAAATAAAAAAATAAAGGTAAAGATATCTTTAAAATAGCATTTAATAACCTTCATAATCTATAAAGAAAAATAAACGAATATTAGTAAATATTTCATTTAATAAAATAAATAAAAAAATTAAAATAATAAATATTAATATAGAAGAATATAATATTTCAAAATTTTACCTTTAAAATCTATACTTAAATCTAAAAATATTTCATTAAAATAAAATAAAAAAAAAGAAAATTTTAGTTTTACTTTAAAAGTCTTTAGTATAATAATCTTAGAAACTACAAAAATAACTGAAAATATTTTCTAAACCTAAAAATAAAAAGAAAAAGATAAGTAAATAACAGAATGACTAAAAAAGAAAAAAAAAAGAAATATTATATAGTAAACATAAAAATACTTAACTTTTTTTTAATAAAATATAGCTATCAAATCTAAAAAAAAGAAAAAAAATATAAATTTAATGTAGAGATTCAAAAAAATTCTGATATCAAATCATAAATTTTTATTATAATAACAATCACTAGACAAATCTAATTTTATATAAATTAAATTTTTTTCATTAGTGATTGATATCGTAAACTATAAAAATTTACTATAAAATTTACACTAAAATGATTGTATTCAAATTTTGTAAAATAAAACTGCCAAAATTGAATAAATTAATTAATCCAGTTTTATACTTATTTTTAATATTATTTCTTAGGCGTGTTAATAAAAAATTTTTTTATTTAGAAGGATCTTAAGGTTAAAGTTGGTGAACTATTTAATAGTTATTATTATAATTTCTGAAATGACCTCAAGTAGTATTACAAAGATAACTACAAACACTTTAAAAATATAAATATTTACTAAAACTAGTCTAATATTAATGAACAGGATATGAATAAACCTATTTTTAGACTAAAAATTTTTAAATTGAATGAAGCTAATATGATATATGATGAAAATTCTGAGTCTAAAAGTGAGTTTAATTATTTTGAAAGTGAGAATGAAGAAGATTTAGAAAATGATATAAAAGTGATATTAAAATTGAACAAAATAAGCTAAAAAATTTAATGTCATATATATTAATTGATAAAATAGATAGTAAATTTTAAAGATGTAAAAATACAGAAAATTTTCAGACATTATAGCAACTAGTTAAAATATGGTAAATAGATAATAATGAAGTTTTATAAACAAATAGATCTTTAGAAAACCTAGAAGTTTGCAATTATTATTTTAACCATAAGCAAAAATTACATATTTTAAAAACTAAAAAATTTATAGCAGATAGTGTTTTATATAGACATAGATGTCTTTTTTGTGAAAGACTTTTTTACTTTTTTAGCAAGAAAATAATTGTTTAAAATATTTAACATGAAATTTATTTGAAAGAAATATACAAATTGTATGTAACGGTCAATATAAATGCCTTATTTTGAAGAATATGATCCAATTTATAAATCTAATTCTGAAAATATTAAAAATTTATGCTATATTTGTTCTGAATATTATGAATTAGAAGGTGGTCATTTTCATATAAACCTGGTAAAGAAAAATTACCAATAACTTGTATTGAACAAAAGTATCATAACCATAATATTAAAAAAATTTAGAAAAATTGCACGTTAGCTTCTTTATATTAAAAATATAAGAATAAAAAGTGTCAAAAAAAAGTACTTGAAATTTTTTTGCCTTTTTATTTCAATGTTTAAATGAAAATTATTTACATGTCAATCAAATATAATTTAATAAATTAACTATTATATCTTCTAATACATTATTAATTTCAATATTGTTGAAATTCCCTACTTTTTTTATAGTTTAAATATTAACAATTTAAATAATATTCTAATTTACCCTAATGAAAAAGAATTAGAAGAAAAAGATTTTGAGAAAATCAGAAAGATAGCTAGAAATAAATTATGGTAATTATATAAACATTTAAAAATAATAAAACTTACCTTCAATCTTCAACTAGTATTACTGAATATATTAATGCATTTCTTAAATATTTAAAAGTTTTCTTTAAACAAATTTTTTTTATAATTAGAATCAAAAAGATAATTTAATCAAATTGAAAAAAAATATTACAAAATAAACCTTTAAAAGAATCTGATTTTCAAAAAATAAATAAAACTATTTCCTTCTTACTTTCAGTATCAGTAGGTATACTTTCTTTATTTCAATCTTTAACTTTTTATTATATTATCATCTTTATGTCAAAGACCAAAAATTAATTTCTTCTCTTCATATATTATTAACAAAATATTTTATCATTAGACATATAAATTGCCATAAGCATTAGTTAAAAAAAACTAGAATACAAAATATTGACCTTATAAAATGATTAATAAATAAAAAAATATGTTTAATTTAGCTATAATCGATAATATAGATTTTAAAGAAGCTAGTTTTAGATTCAGTAATATTTATGATATAACATGTGAAATATCCTAAGAATGGTATTTTAATCAATATTACCTATATTTATTAATGAAAGATCTAAACTAATTAAAGAATTAATTCTGATATTTATCTTTTTAAAATAACATATGGAATGCATATAATGCAAAGTAAAATTGATTATGCTTTTGAAATATCACTAAATTTCAGATAAATATAAATGAAAATATAAGTTATAACAAAAATTTAGATATTAAAATAATTGAAAAGGAAATTTTTACTCAATATAAATTTGGTTATTTAATCTCATCTTCTAATGTAATCATTTTAACTCCTGCTGGTTCTCCAAATGATGATAATGAAATTTTTCATGTTATACAGATGTATAAAGAAGAACTTCTATTAATTGATGATGAATATTTAAATATTTGTGCAGATAAAACTATTTTCAGAAGGTTAATTAAATCATGTACTCAATAGAAAAAAAAGACATATATTAAATTAGTAACATACATCAAAAGATATGCTTAATGTATTATTTACTATTTTTTCAAGTTATAGAATTTTTCATTTAGCTATAGCAATTAGAATTCACTTTTTATATAAACTTCAAGCAGTTATTAATTATAGATCAACAAGAAAAGTATTAGAATTAATATGGGTTGCTATTGAAATTGCAATTTAAATTTATATAAAAAAAAAGAATATTAGTATTGAAGATATTTTAATTGAACTAATAGATAAAAATATATGTGTTAAAGTTTGATATTTTTATTATAAATATTTTTTAATATGAAAAAATCAGCTTATTAGAATATGTATAGGTAATTATGAATTACAGCATGATTGTTTAACAGCTTTTGCATCTCTCTTTTCAGCTATTGGTAAAAATTATATGATATCTATGACTCATTTTTTATCAATCCTTAAAAATATCCTAATTTAGAAAAAAATCTTTAATAATATGCTTTTATTAATTTAACAAAAAAAGAATATTATTTAGCATTTGACAAAGCTTTAGAAATGTATGGAGTTGGATATATTAAATAAAATATAATTGGAAATGTTACTAATTAAGAAAATTTAAATCTTTAAATCCAAGCAACTTAAGAAGAAAGGGAAAGAATTGATATATTACTAACTAAATTTTAGATCCTTATAATTATAATAAAAAAGATCATAAAGTAGATAATAGAATTGATCCTTTATAGAAATTAGTAGAAAATCTAGTTGAAATATTCGAAATAGATAATTATACTGAATATGAATTTTTAAAAATAATATACCATCATAATTAAATCCAAAAGGATTAGAAAAATTAAGTAATACTTATAATGAAGGATTAAAAAGAATAAAGGAGATTTATTGTCAAGGTCATTAAAATTGAAAAAATAAATACAAAAGGAAAACGTCATTTAAAAATAGGTAAAACAGATATAAGATCAATAAGTAAGTTAATAGTATTTTCACAAAAAAAAAAAATATTTGAAGAAAATAATGAAAATATGTTCTATTCAACATATGAAATATCAATTAATAAATAATTAAATGATAAAGAATCTACTTCTAAATGTCAATGAATAGTTACTACAAATGAAGAAATATTAAATTTCTTATTACTTAAAGAAACAATACTAACTGAAGATAAAATTAATAATATTTTAAATAACCTACCTTCTACATGGGATATTCAAAGAATTAACGCTATTATAAAAATAATAAAAAAAGAAATTAACCAAAATTAGCTTTTTTAAATTTAGTATAAAATAAAAACTTTGATTTATTAAAAAATCTATATACAAATTACTTTCTATAACTTAAGTTCAAAAAGGTATATTTAGCTTTATTTAATAATGTAAAGAATAAGCTTATAAAGTTTTAAGTTTAGAAGAATTTAAAAAAATGTCTTAAAATTTACTAAATTTTACACTTTATACATTTTTTTAATTGATGAAAAATATCAAAAAAAATATTATATGAGGTAATACATTGTCACTGTAAAATTTTTCAATTCAGGGTAGTCATGTTATCAAGTCTTTACTCAAAATTTCTAACTGCGGTCTACTGCAGTTAAGACATTAGGATCCGCCTAGCTCTTAACTTTACCAAATTTACACGTTAGGCTTAAACAAAATCTATCAAGTATGAAGATTTGAAAGACGAGATTATGAACAATTTTAATTAAAGAATTCAGATGACGAACTTAATTACAAATAATGTGTAAGGATCATGTCAGACTATATGAAGACACGAAGAGGTAGAAAGATATAAGTTTTGAATGATTCCTTTATTAATATTGAAACTCGTATTCACAAGAAAGTTTACAAATCTGCAAAAGAGTTAATTTACAACATAAGCAAAAAGTCTATCTATTTATACAAAATTTCTTTTATCATAGCTAACTAATTACTATGCTATAAACTAACTAATTTAGTAAAATAAAATATAAGTAAAATAAATATATGTAAAATAATAAAAATATAAAATATAATAAAAATAATAATAAAGTTCAAAATATTAAAAATAAGTATAACATTAAATATTTTTAGACTTCATTTAATTTGTAAAATTAGGATTATCATCAGTATTTTAGAATTATGCAGATCCTCTGTATTTTCAGAATTCACAAAATTCTTAGTATTTTTAGAATTCTGAATTAAGAGATCGTTATACTGCGTCATCTACATGACTTTATTATGACTGGTCAATTACTCCGTTGACAATCCTTCCCCTACTTGAATTTTAAATATCATAGTGAGAAATAATTTCATACTCGAAATCAAGTTCTGAATTTCTAAAAATTTGCAAAAAAAATTTTACAGAATACACGTCATATTCATGTGCGACCTATTAAAGAAGAGCATGTCATATTCATGCTATCTGTAATTGACATAACAAATATAGGTTTTTTATATTATATAAGGCTAAAATTTGTTAACTTTCAGACTTATAAGACTCAAAATTCTATATAAATAGTTTGATTTTGAATAATTTCTAATTGTAATCATATGATAAATTATTTTTCTTAAATATGATTTTTATGTGTACTGATTGAATTATTCAAAGTCTAAAAATTTTTTCAATAATTTTTACTTTTCAAAAAAAATAAATAATACTTTCTAATAATCACTTACAAAATGATGTTCAAAAGAAAGTCAAATGTATGAAAACTTTCTAATCATAATAAAAAAATAAAGTTTATGAATAGTTTGCGATCCTGTAAACTCAAGCATAAGAAGAAGAAAGAAAGAGGTTGCTTATGGCAAACAGACTGGCATATCTTGTAACTGATCAAAATACTTATGAAGAACCATTGTGATAAAGAATAAATACGTTAGAAGCTAAAAACCTTCATTAAAAAGAGGTGTTTTTGGAGCAGTGGTTATTTTACAAAGACTTGTAAAAAGGTCAGATGTTAACTTCAGTTGGATGGTCTGGTAGTAGTTAGGATATCTATTTTTACTTGGTCTTTTCCTTAGAATTTTTCTTCGCTGGTGGTTCATTAGGTTAGACTGATAATTGTGGCTGAGTTATATGTTTATATCAATCATTTTATAAATAAAATTATATACCCAGTGGCTTGATTGATTTGATTTTCATTTATAATATACTCAATCTTTTTCTATATTAAGAAAGTTTATTGAAATCTAATATTTAAGAAATCTATCACGAAAAAATTGTTGAACACAAATCTAAAATTAACTTTTGATTAACTGATTATATCGTTTAACTTTCTTAATGCATAAACTATATAAATATTGCAAGTAGTTTTTTTTCAGGAAAACTAACATTTTTATATTCCTTGATTTTCATATATGCATTTTGTCAAACTCTCAAAATTATGCAACTTACGAAAATTTTCTGAATTTGGTACTAAATAAAAAAATGTTGATTAAAAATATGTTACATAAACATTGCGTGATTATCTAATTTTAGTAATGTTGATTAATTATGCCAATTTTAAACAGGTTTTTATTCTATAGATTTCTATGTAATGATCATCATCCAATATGATTCAGTGAATTTTTGTTTATTTTTCTGCAAGAAAATAATTCTCACAGTCTTGAGAATTTTCATAGCCACTTCTTTTGATTATAAATATTCATTTAAGAATTTCTTCTATTTTTCACAAATTTTTCACTTTCTTTCCAAAACTATTGCAAAATTTTGAATTCCTTAAAATATTTTTAACTTCATTTGAGTAAATAAGAAAAAATCTGCTTTCACTCATCGTAGAGCTTTAGTTCGTCAAAGAAATTATTATAGTAAGAGAGTTTTTCAAGATAAGACAGGTGTACTTACTTTACTATCAGACTCATTTTTTTTGATAGTATTTTATAATTATTACTATATATACAATTAGGATGTTAATATAATAATACATATTATTATATATGTTGGAATAGTTATTAATAAGGTTTTTGACAAATTTTGATTATAACATTAATAGTATACATGATTACAGAATAATAAATCTTAAGTATTACATAATTATTTTTATATATCAAATCAGATAAATAATTGTTTAACATTACATATTATATGTTAATATTGATAACAATAAGCTATTTAGCAAATTCGAATTATGTTATTTATTAAAAAAGGTAATTATTATACATTACATAACATTTTTTGAATAAATGTTATTTTAATGTATTACATAAGCATTCTGTTAATGTATTATGATATCCATTTAATAATTATGTTACATATAAAAATTTGCACTTGTATATTGCTAAATATATTATAAATAAAAATATGCTCATCATCTTTATCTGTGTGATCTACGTATACAACGTTTTTGTAAAGCTGATGCTGATATATTAATTTGATTGGTAGCATTCTTTTAGGTTAAATTTGAAATAGTCAGATCACTAGTTAATGATCTAATTCCTTTACTTGTTGTAATGTATGATAGTTATCCACATTATAGTTGGTTAAACGTAAAACTTCAAGTATCAGATGTAATATAAATGCTTTCTTTAAAAGTATCTTTAAAGTATTGATAATAGTTATATTATTGAACAATTCATCTTCTTCGATAACAGCTAATTGAGTGAAGAAAATATTTTTAAGAAAAGTATTGTTTACAAATGATGCTGTATCATCTTCACTTGGTATACTTGAAATGCTATTTAAAGATGAATATTAAGTGATAATTACGTTCTTACAATAATATTTTATAAAAATAACTTACTTATTAATTTTTACATATTCTTTCACGTAAAAGTTAAGATCATTATTGAATTGTGAACGGTATTGTGCTAAGTATTCCAATCTGCATCCTTTTAAAAATTTAATATTTTCATTATTTTTTCCCTAATCAGGTAATAGAATCTTTACAACAGCTGCAACTGCAGCTGAACCAGGATTTTGACTTTGTATAAACATAACTTTCATCTCTTTACACATATCAGAAACATGTTCACTAGTGACCTAAAATCAAACGGTTAGATAATTTTAATCATATAACATATTATAAATAAATTTACCTCTCTATTAGATACAGGTGAAGATTCAGTTGGCGATGTCAGTATTGTTATAGGAATAGAGCCAAATGAGAGGTGATGACTTTAGTTCATATATGATACCTGATGAGAAATATTATCATCTTGATCATCATTATCATAATGACGTTTACTATGTCATACTTGATTGGAAACCCCATGAGAACAAATTTGATCATTATTATTGGCTGAATATAATTCTGTATGGTTATTCTTTTCAGTATCCAGATTATAATAATCTTTAAAAGGGTCGTCTAGTACTAAATTGTCTAGACGATAACCTAAGATCAAGACCAAATTGTCTGTGACCTCATTTATGACCTTTGTTAATTGGCTTAGATAATAAATGACTTGTACAATCAATATTAACATGATCATCTTGGATGTTTGATGATGATTTATTGGTTTATTAATTATCTTGAATATTTGATAATGATCGATTGGTTCATTGTTCATCTTGGATGTTTAATGATCAATTGATTCTTTGTTTATCTTGGATGTTTAATGATCGATTAGTTCGTTGTTAATCTTGGATGTTTAATGATTGATTGGTTCGTTGTTTATTTTGGATGTTTAATGATTGATTAATTCGTTGTTCATCTTGAATATTTGACAATAATTGATTGATTTGATCAATAGTATCTTCATTTTGATCACCAATTCTTCCTTTTGAAAGTAATAATCTAAGAATTCGTTCTAGATCATTATTATCATTTTTAATCTTTTTATTAGTAATTAATGATAAAATAGAATCGTATTCTAAATCATCATCAGGATTATAGTTCTCTTTTGCAAAAGGCTTAGTAGGTAATGATAATGATTTAAGTTGATCGTCTTGTCGAATATTGGCAACTTCAGACACCATTGCATTATCGTCATCATTATCAGAGATCTCTTGTACCTGAGAAACATCCTGTTGAATATCAACATTTTTAGACAATACTTGATTATCTTGAACATTATTAAATGAAACTATAAGTTTTATTTCTAATGAATTAAATCTTTTATCAAAACATTTCAAAGACTTATCAGGAATTTTTATATTAGTTTTTTGAATAGTTTTTTAATTAGCACGCAGTTTAGCTACCTTGAATGCTGATGCTTTTCTTTTTTTTATCATTTGCTTCTTTTGTTAGATCTGAAAAAAAAACGTATTTATAAGAAATAATTTTAAGAGAAAGTTTATTGTATTTAAATGGTGGAGATCATAATATAAGATAGTATTTATAAATTCAAAACAGGTTTTTTTTTATAGAAATACCAATCATCACATGTAATATCAAATATAGTAAATAAGATCATTGTGTAATATTATACATGTCAAAAAAGATGTTAGTAAAACTTTTTTTTTAAAAAAAAAATTTCTAATTTTTATTTTTTTCAACATAGTTAAAAATTCACGTAAAATAATTCAAGTAGCAAATTTACGGCAAGTAATTCATCCAAGAATAGGTAAAAAAGTTAACCTTCAAAAAATTGTTCAACAACCTCTGAACACAAATATTAATACACGTACTCAAAGTAACTTTGTTAAATTTTCTTTACCTCAACTTAACTTTATTAATGATAAAAGTTTTGATTTGATTTCACAACAAAAGAGGAATAATATTGTAATATCTGATAATATACAAAATGCTACGCATGACCTTTTACAGATAATTTATATATAAATAAGGATAGTGTTAATGAAAACGAACAAGAGAACAGTGTTAATGAAGGTGAACAAGAAAACTATTCATTGGAATCTAATCATGATACAGATAGTAGTGAAGATGAGATTTCTTTTGAATTCAACAATCAATACGATGGGTCGCAAAACATACCTGCTTATCTTGGCGATGCTGGACCTACCTTTCCTAATAAAATGTGATGATGATATTTATTTGATATATAAAATACATGATAGGTAACAATAAATCATGCTGTTTTAGAATATTCACATTTTTTTTAACAATTATCTTATTCAATAAATTAACAGGATCTCACACATATCAAGACCTAGCAAAAACCTTGCAACATCCAGAATTTTGCATATCTGATCTCCCTTTCAGTATTACAACGTTAAAACAAATGTGATGTGGTATGCTATTAATAACTCTTAATAGCTATAATATCAAAATTAATCCAATAGATACTCTGTCTACTTATAATTCTCATAAAGAAGGGTATACCTTTTCTATTCTCGATCACCTCCAACGTATTCTTAATAATCTATCTATTTATCTAAAATTATACTTTGGTCCTAGTGTCAAGACTTCGGAAAGGTTAGAATTATGGCATAGACAAATATGAAAAGAGTTACCAATATTTGGTGAAACATCATACAGAATCGGAAATGGTAATATTTATAGTTTATATTTAACGCTGTGATTAAACTCAAAGAATATTTATCATTATTTCTTTAGTACTTTATCAAGCCAGAGATTTTGTGATCTATCGTATTCAAGAGGAAACAACCATATATCAACAATTGGGATAAGTCAATGGTATTGTAATACCTAAAGAGAATAGTAACGAAAAATTATTATACATTCAAAGATTTTATATTACGCGAATCATTCAGGTAATATGAAATTGATTAATCATCTAAAACAATCTCAAAACAATACTGTTTGGTTAACTGAAGAATAAGAAACAATTTAAATTAATGATGTGATTAGTCATATTGATGTCTGGCTTAAGGATTCAATAGGATCTGAGAATTATGATTATCGAATTGGAGAAATTCTATATACTCAAAACAATCAACCAAAAATAAGACATATACATCAATGACATCAATTACCATATCGATACAATTTTCAGAATCCACTTAATCTTCGCCATTCTTTATAGATTTGTATTACGATAATTTTGGTGCATTTGGTAAAGCATATTATAAGCTAGGCAGATTATATGTATAAATTGGAAACATGTCACTTTTGATGTAACAGCGTCTCAAAAATTATTTCTTGGTTGGTCTTGTTCCATTTAGTGTGAAAATTGAGGACTTTATTAAATCTTTTATTTGTCAAATGCAGAAGTTACAGGATGAATAATTATGACTAATTTTAATGGTAAAAGAGTATTTGTTTCTGGAGGTCTTGGTATGTGCACTGCCGATTTGCCATAAGGCAATGATATGACAGGAGTTCGACGATATAATGCAGATCAAGAATGCTATTCATGCAAAGTAACACAGAGAGAACTTAATAATCTTTATTTCGATATTTGAATAAATGGTAGATATTGTCATATTACAGATTTACAGTTTCAAAAAATCAAACAGAAAATATAGCTAAACAGTATAGATTAAAGATGGTCACCGCAATTAAAAAAAATGGCGCAATTGAGTTGCAACTTGTGGCGCAATTAAATTTCCTTATGGTGCAATTAAGTTGCAACTCAATTGAAATTTGAAAATAATTATGGGGACTATCTTTAATTATTATATTACAATATCTTGACTTACAATATTAAATTCAAGTTCTTTTAAAATATATTCTAAATAAACAAAAAATTCAAAAAATTTTAATTATTAAAACTTAATTTTAATTGTTATATTTTCTAATAAAATATTGTTCTACATAAATCTAAATATTATAAAATAGGATTATTATTCAATAAGGGTAAACTAAATATAATAAAATTTAGAATTATTTAAATTAAAAATATTAATATCATATATATTATTTATTAAGAAAATAACAATTACTTTTAAGTATTTATATCATATTCATATTCCATCGAATATATTTTAGCATTATTCTTGTATAGAAGGTCTTTTTAATAGATCAGTATTTCAACAACTTTTCATTAAATCAGCATAACATTTAGGAGTATTCTGTATAATTTTAGGTTGATTTCCATTTATAATACTATAAATGAGATGATGATCATGTTCAACATTAGCAAAAGATTTACATCCTGTTATAAGTTCCCATATAATCATAACTAAGCTATAAATATCAGATGCTTTTGTAAATAAAGTACTATTAAATATTTCTAGCGTAATATAAAGTATTATTTTATATATTTCAATTTCTTTATTTAATAGAGTATTATTTACAGGTTGTAATAATTCTTAATCTTCAATTTACTAATAAGTATAATAAAATAATATATTTTTACTATATATATCTCGATGTATGAGATTTTTATAACTTATATCTCAAAGTCTAACTTAAAAAATCAATTAGTATTATTAATTATTAATAAATATAAAAAGTATAAAATAAAATACATATATATGGTTATAATATCTAATAAAATAATTAATTTAGTTTTAAATTTATCTGAATTCTATGATATTTCTGTAAAATTCTTTTGTAAATAATGATGTAAATCTCCTTCTGATACATAATCTATTACTAATATATAATCATTTATTTTAGGATCTTTTATAATACCATGATATCTTAAAACATAATTATGAAGCTCTGCACTAAAAGTTTGATTTGAACTTATCTAATAATATAATTTGGATTATTTTAGATATTTCAAAAATTATATTAAACATTAATTTATTAGATATTTGCCTCATTTAAAAAATATTTGCTAAAATCTTTTGAATTTAAAAATCTTTTTATAGTAATATTCAAATTATTATTTTTAAAATTTTATATAATACCTAAATAATTTGCTTTATTCCTTAAAGCGTAAATATAAATTAGCTATAAAATATTGTAGAAAAATTATAATATTTTAATATCTAGTGATTATAAAAAGATAAAATAAAGTTTATTAGATTTGTCATATTAAAATTTATCTAATAATAGTATTTTTAATTTTTTTAAATTAATAATTATTAATATATATTAATTTTTTAATTTTTTAAAATAACTTATTATCTAATAATTACAAGAAAATAAAATATAACTCTTTCTGATCTTTTCATCAATATATCACTTATAACAAAAAGATAAAGTACATATGAAAATCTTGAACTTTATAATAAAATTATTTCAAATAACTTAGAAATTGATAAAGAACTTAATGCTTCATTCTCTAACAATAACAGAAAAAATAAAAATTATATAAATACTACTAAAGTTACAAAAAGACAGAAAGTTAAAACTTCAAAATCTAATATTACTTTAACAAGTATAGGAATTTCAAACATTACTTAACTAATATCAACTTTATATAAACTACTTATGTTACTCCTACACTAAACTTTATTATAGAAGATTCAAAAGTATATAAAATGAAAATAGACATGGCAAAAAAACTCCTTTTTCTATATCACAAGACTCTAGCACAAATGATACTATTCATGCAAAATGCTTTAAATATTATTAAAGTCTCTACATCTATCTTTAACCTTGATAAAAAAAAAAACAAACAACTTTTTTGAGCAAACCAAGTGAAAAATAATGTAAACGAACCTAATCAATCATATAACTCTAATATGAAAGAAACACCTTTTAATATAATTATCTTTCTAACGTATTTTTTTACAACTGAAAATACTATAAATATATGGGAATCTGTTCGACGTATCAAACTTTATTTAATAAACTTGAAAATATTGCAATTAATCACAAATCTAGCGTACAAGCATATATTCAAAGACATGTAAGAAATGAAAATGCATTTTTTTAAAAAATATTTAAATGCTAATAAAATATATAATTTATTTAACATAATAGACTTATAATAGGTTGCATTGATGACTATCATAATCTACATAGCACACGAATTCCTTCTGTAACTTCTAAAGATCAGATATCACATATTGCTACCATATTATTTAATACTAACAAAGCACCACCAATTCCCTATTATACTAACACCCATTTACCTATACATAATTCAAATAGTGTAGATGCATTTATTATTAAAACAGCACTTTGGAATACACATCTGATTCCTTTAGCTAAAAGTTATAATTCAATAATGTCTTATTGGAATAATCATCATGAAGGAGAGTTAATGGAATTTTAATTATAATTATAATTACTTACAATTATTATTTTAAAGATTGCCTGAAATAAAAACCTATCTAAAGCAATATACCATTCCTATTCCAGCTGATTTTCCTGGGCAATTGTTCATTAGAAGAGCAATTATTAATATTTTGAAATCTGATAATAATGCGTCAATATCAAATAATATTACGCATTTAATTTCTTTTCTTAGCCCGTTACATCTTTCACTTAATATCTGTGAATCACTATTTCTTGTTTTTTGGTCATTTTTTAACCAATTATATTTAACAATATTTGATGCTAAAAAAAAACTTGTAGTCAAACCCAAATCATGCATGTTAATTTATTGATGTATTTGGTAAATTCAGGATGGAAACTTATAAAAAATATTATAATGGTCAGATTTGGTAATACAAAAAAATTACTGGATATAAAACATTTTTTGATTTACTTGATAATCTTATTTCAGCGACACTAGAGAAATAACAAGTTTAACAAATATGTTGATACAGTGTTCTATTTGTGATGCATGATGAGAAGATTTTAGCGACATAACTATGATAAAATTCTCCTTGCCTTTTTATCCGATGTGTATTATTGGAAATCAATAAACCATCCTATTATTGAAACTTTAAAAAATAATTTAAATATGTATTGTTGAGAATTTTCACAGTCTTTTACGAAAATACATCACAGCAAAAATTTCTTCAAGTAAATCTCTTAGACGTGATGCCCTTTTTATTGATAACTTTCAAAATGAAAATTTGTTTGCTACATCATTTGTATCAAAAAGGGATTATTCATATAAAAAAAAAGATTTAGATGAAATAATTAAAAAAACTGCTCTTTTTTTATTGAATTTCTTTGAAGAGATTTGGAAAAATAATGGTAAAGTAGAAAAAAAAATAGAAGGAAAAAGGATCAAAAAACCTTATTATTATTTTACACCTATTCCTACAAGTTTTCCTCTTGATGCTTTACTTTTTGGATACCATTTACCTGTACTTCTAAATATGAAAAAGTTTTGTGACAAAAAATTTTGCAAAAAAATTTCAACAAATGAGAAAGGTGAAATTTTGATATGTGATCATGCATATCATGAAGAATGTTTTTGAGTATTGGGTTTAAAATGTAAACATTGTTATAAATACTTGAATAAATCCATTAATGAATTAATAAAATCATATAATGAAAGATTACACTTGGAAAAAACTCAACTAGAATTAAACAATAAAGAAGAAATGAATGAAAATAATTGTGAACTTGAGGAAATTGATAATTATAAATTGAAGATTGAAACTGATTCTGAATTATAAAAAAGAATTTTAAGTACGTTAAAATATTATACCAAAGAAATTTTAAACTCTATCGATTTATATTTTTAGAGTTTTCAAATCAAACTTTTACCTTAAATTCACATCAAGTATTACAAGATATTACTAATATTTTGTCAAATACATTCTAATGTGTTTGTTAAAACTAAATATTTCGTAAAAATAAAGTTTTTGAACAATTTTTTTTTATTCTTTTTTTTGTTAAAATTTAATTGGCTAATAAATATTGATCATCACGTGAAATTAAACCAATAAATAGATTTTTAACCATGCTAGCTGTCGTACATGTGGTTTTTTTTTCTATTAATATGTGACAGTTAAAGAGAACATTAGGAAGAATACCTATATACTAAGTAAATATTACCCTCAATATGACCCTTTTAAGTCTCTGATCCTCAGTTAAGGGATACGGCAACCCAACACTAGAAGCACATCCCAACAGTTTGCCATTAGTATAGACTACCTGTAACAGCTATACCCATAGTCATAAGCTCACTAGACTATTGGTACTATCACCTTTGGATAGAGGATTTACTTTAACTATAAAGCTTGTCATACCCTATTTTATCAATCTAATTTATAGGGTTTTATCCTATTAATGACTACTGAGACTATGGGATCAGATCCTTTATATAAATGGTGGTTTTAGTACCCATAACGTCAAATTCACCTGGAAATCAAACTCAGCCTCTACTCCTAGTAATAGTTCGATTGGATAGTGTTGCGATGTGTAATGCAGTCTATTATCACCATAGTCTACCTGAAGGAGGTACCTAATCTACTAATTACTGGTTAATCACTTTCTTACTTATGTAAGGACCCCTGAATTTGAAGATATGAGACAGTATCTATTATAAACCTATTAGTGAAGGTCAAGTTTCTATCAATCCCTAGCTTCATTTGCATTTACTTGTTCTTCAAATCCAGTATTTAAGCATGATTAACGTCAACTGACAGATCAATCGACTAGTATCTAACATTTATTAGTCTAAATGCTCACGTGTTCAGTTACATATAAAATCCTTATGAAAATCATCTAATTTTATGCCTCGGCTAAGACCTGAACCTGTGACTATCGCAGTATAACCTACAATAGAAGCTCAGTTGTTGCTAAATGAACTAGGATTACTAATCCTACGTGCATGTGGTTATCAGTCACTGCAATCACTAATTAAATTTTGTATTACATAATTAGCTGAAGATGTTTTCAAAGAAATATGATATATAAGCTTTCGAAAGACAGAGGTACTTAATAATAGGATATTTCTATCTTTATATAGAGATCTTTTTGCCAATATTGATCCTTTGAAAAAGTCTTTTACTTGAGAAATTAACCATTAATATATTATATGTACAGTGTGTTACTAAAAAAAAGTGAAAAATTTTTCGCTAATTAAAAACGCACATTATTTGCTCAAACATAATCAGATTTTGGTGATATAAAATGGAAAATAAAGCCAAGATCACTAACTATTTTAAGATGTTTACAACTTTAGTAATGCATAACTTTTGCTATACAGTAGTTACTGACAAAATGCTCATATCAAACTAGAAAATCAAGACCAATCTGTATTATATTTGTGGAAGAATGGTATTCATGATACCAAAAAATACATGCATAAACGAAAATTAGTCTCTTGACTATTTATAATAATAAAATGATTAATAAACTTAAATAGATAGAAAGATAACGGCTGTTGTATCACACGCTTTAAGCCAATATGTATGACTGTATCAACCAGAACTCTGGCAATAAAAGTGATAAAAAATTATATGAATGTATCACATGTAACAATTGCACGACATTTGCAGTCAGTAGAATATCAAAAAAGCCTACCTAAAGTCATGTCAATGTTAACAGATATGCATAAAAGAAAGCGTATAGGTAGGCTAATCTGCACCTTAATGATGATTGGTAATGGACTTTATTTTCTAATAAGACTGCCTTTCAGCTCTTCAGAAACACAATTGAGCATTGACACAAAAGCAAAAAGCCAATTCGTCTAATACCAAAAGACCGCTCAAAAATTTTTGCATGGAGGGATTTTGTGCACAAGGGAAAATACACCTTTTTTATTTTTAGCGAATTATGAATATTCAATTTTACATTGAAATACTTGACAATTACATTCCTGAGATTAATGAGATATTGGGTAGTGAATGGTGTTTTCAGCAAGACAATAACCCAAAGTATTTCTTGCAGAAAATATGTGACAAGTTATAGACTAGCCATCTAATAATCCTGACTTAAACCAATAGAAAATTTATGGAATGTTATCAAGAAAAATATAAAAAGACGTATGCCAAAAGATCTCACTGAATTAGAGCGATTTATGGTAGACAAATGAAATAATATTTCAAATCAGATTCTAATTAATTTAGTTCAGTCAATAAAACAACTGTGTAAGCTTATAATAGAAAAAAATAATGAATGTATTTCCTATTAAATTTTATATAAATAAAAGTTAACTTTTGAGGTTTTAAACAAGCTATAATATGTGACATTCTATACAGTTGTTATGATGTAATAACTGTTTAAAAAATTTCACTTTTTTTTGTAACACACTGTATATTGCATTATTGAGAAAGGGCCAAAAAGATCATTTTTTTTTATTATATATGTCAAATTTAAAGAAATATTAAGGCAGTTTACAAAGTATTTATAGTAGTTATGAATATGATTAACCTTACTAGATAGATAGTAGTTTACATGAAAATATTTGAAGATATGCCATTCAATGTATTTCTTGGATCAAATGATATATCACTATTAATATAATTTTCAATCTGATCTAAAGCTATATCAATATTTCTTAAGATTTCTGGTAGTACCATATTTTCTTGATGTTTTTCTTCAAAAGGTTTATTACTGTTATTTTAAAAAAGTGATATCTTGAGAATTTGGCTTTTAAACTTTTTACTGTATCTTCTAGTAGAATGATTCGATTATCTTGAGTGATTAATGTCGCATCCTTTAGCTCTAAATGATCCTGACATTTTTTGAGATTATGTAAGGTAAAGCAGTATTCTGCTTTTAGTCTATCTAACTTATTCTCACAAGATATGAGATTTTTTTCAAGATATTTAATATATAGTTCACATTATTCTAGATCATTTGTAAGCTTGCAAATCTTTTCCTTATTTTTAATAGTAATAGTTTTCTCTTTAGTCAACTTTATTCGCAATTATAAATTACTGTCTAGTAAATCGATATATACCTGCTCAGCTCCTATTGATTCTTATTATTCAGATAGATTCAGTGAAACTCGAAAATTAGATATTTCTATTGCTTTGCAGAAGATTTATTATCAACCTTCGGGTTATTAGAGGACTGCAAAAAAAAATACATAAAGCCTCTAAAAAGGCTGGATATGATTTTACCTTAAATGAAGTTTATGATTGGCTTAAGAGACAGGCTGTACATCAGATACATAAACCTCGTCTTAAATATATTCCTCAAGCAAATTTTAGCTCTATTACTACTTCTAATAAAGTACACCAGGCTGATGTTCTCTATATATGACATATTAAGTTTAGACAAACAATTTATTTTTTTTACCTAAATATAATTGATATAGCTTCAAGATATAAAGCAACTGTTTCTATTGGTATGGCTCTTAGGGGGCCTGCTAAGAGTATTAAGAATAAGAAAGGTATCTTAACTTCATCTATAATTGTGAGATGTTTAGAAAAAATCTATGATGATTCTAATCACCCTCTTATTTGGCCTAAAGTATTCTTATCAGATAAAAATTCTGAATTTAAGAGTGAATGTGAAAAATTACTAAAAAAGCATGATGCAAAAATTTAGAAGGCTAAGTCTAAGAAAACTATAGGTATTATTGAAAGATTTAATAGAATTTTTCAAGAATGATTTTATAGTATTCTTGATGCGTATGACTTATTAAATTCCTTTTCTAATATAATAGAATTAGAAGACCTACCTAGTTTTATTAATTTAATAATAAAAGATTTTAATAACTCTGTAACTTGCTTACTTGATATTACTCTGGCTAAGGCAATAAAAAAGAAAAGAGTAATTGCTAAGCCTTTTAAATCTCAAAATGGACCTATGAAATATGATAAATAGAGATTATCTTATGATGATTCTGTTATATACCTGCTTGATCTGAGTGAGTATAAGGAAGGAAGAAGACGTGTAACTGATATGAATTGGTCTTCTAAGATTTATCAGATCTGTAAATCTTAATATAAAAAATTAGCCAGTCTTATACTGGCTAATAGATAATGAGAACAATGGTCCAGAAAGGTCTTTTGTGAGAAATGAGCTTCAAATTGTTTCTCCTGGTATAGAATATTCACCACAATAGATACTTGTAAGTTAGATTTCTAATTCATAAAGTTTAAGTATTTCATTTACTTCTTCTGTAGACCTTTTTTGTACAACCTCTTCTTGATTTGTAAATGAGAGATATAATTTGTATAACTTTTTAAGACTCTGATACACTTTTTCATCTTTGAAATCTGCTATTTTTTCATTATAAACTTCTTCATTTAGAACTCGTTGCTTTACTATGTATCTGCAATGAACATCTGATCTCTTTTGCGTTACATTATTTTCAAATAACTCACATATATCAATCCCATTTTATCATATTTTTTCATGTTTTAGTTATATACCACTTTGATTACCTCAACTAATGCTGATTCAATATCTTTATAGTTAACCATTTTGTATAAGTATTGAATGTTTGTATTAATATAGTAAAACTTTTATTTAAAATAAAATATTTATTTCCCCTTTTTTGATCAAGACCTTTAGGAGAAATAGTTAATATAATGTATTTTTTTATTATATAAACTTATTTTTTGGTTTATAAAATCACTTCGCAGTTGTGAAATAACAAGAAGGCATGGTAGACGAATATTATTGCAATTATTTACTCATAATTAGAAATATCTATAAGTGAACTTGTCATCGACCTAAAGGTTATTTTAAATATTTGAAAGCTAAACCTCGTATTCCTTGTAAGGTTTATAATAAGCTGACTAGCTTTAAATCTGACCTTTGTAGAAAGCATTCTGATACCAATATTTTAATAATCTTCAGGATAAAGCTAATGTTGATGATTTAATTTAGATAAAAATTGATGAATTGCTTCTAGAGCTATCAGTGAATAAAACTGAAGAAGCAGGAGAGTAGAGTTCATAGCAGATCGAAATATTACGGGTAACCAATACTATTACTCTATTTATAGATAAAGAATTAGAAGATACTGGAGATGAAGCTTTATTTTTTGAGCCTAATAATGAGATTATGATCTTTTAATCTAGAATCGTTACTTTTGATAACATTTCTAAAGTTCAGATTTATGACTCAGATGGTAAGAATATAGGTATTGACCCCTTTGAAGATTAGTAAAGCTAGATTATCTTGGCTGATAAGTTTTTATTTACATCTTGCTAACTGATTTTTTTTTACATTATAATAGCCTTTTTTTTTACCTAAGACTATACTTTTAGATGTAAATTTTTATTATGTCAGAATTGTAATTAAAAAGGCATACACAAGCAAGAAAGTAAATTAACGATTCTTATGACTCCTTCAATCATAGATTTTAGGATGTAGCAGTTAACTTTTCTCCTGAAGGTCTTGATCAAAGAAGAAATAAGGCTAAAAAGACAGAAATGCTAGAAGAGGCTAGAATGCTAGGATGCTAAGTTATTAGAAGATGCTAGAAGGCTAGAAGAAGAAGAGTAAAGGATTTTGGATCAGTTTTGAATCAGTTCTAAAAATATTTCTAAAACTATTCCATCACTATTTTAGCTTTATCTCACTACCTAATATGTATGCACATTTATGATACATTACAGAAAAATTTACATCTAATCCTCTTTCAGTTAAGACCTTTAGAAGATTGCCTAACTTAATTATTTCTATATTTTAGTTACATGCTCTGCATCTTCGATGCTCTGCAACTTCTGTATTCATATTTACCTTATATATTAGCATACTTTAGAATAGGGTAACAAAGAATCGAAAAAATATAGCATCCATATTTGCTTCATCCTAAAGGGCTTGCTCATATTTCTACTATATTTTTTCTCCTAGCAAGTGCTATTATTATAGTATGTGGATTAGGAGGCTATAAGAGGATTTATATATTCGCTTTAAAGGTAAAATTTAAATATATTTGCTCAACTATTTATTAAAAGGCTTAATAGACTAACATTCTAAGAAAAAATTTCGCTGACAGGCTATGAAAGAAATTTTTACACTCCTATTTTTTTTTATACTAAGAGTATACTTTTAGATATAAATTTTTATTGTGTTAAGATTATAATTAGAAAAGCATACAAAAATAAGAAAATAAATTAACGATTCTAAGTGAGAGAAGGGAGTTAGGATTCAATAATCGTTATTCATTTCTTTGAGGTTTATAATCAATTTATTTCAGTCTGCACATACTTTCTCCTTATAAAAAATTTGCATACGTTTTTTCATTATTATAAATAAGTTTTGTATACGTTTTTTGAAATTCTATAATACATTTCCTTATATTTTATAAGGAATTTTTTTTTAGCATTTTTTTTATAAAAAATGATGTATAAGGAATTGTT